>JAAMPD010000654.1:41737-82648 GCA_025266255.1 Trissolcus basalis | reverse complement strand
AAAAAAAAAAAAAAATAGAAGAAACAACAAAAAAAAGTTGACAAAACATACTTGGAATGAAATTGATTGGTTCCTTTTCTTTTGCCTGTGGTAAAATGTTTGAATTTTTTGTTTGTTTAATTTTTGGTGATTTTGTGACAAAAAAGAAACAAATGGAAGCTAAGTTCATTCGTCCACTGTCGCTTTCGGCTTGTAGAGCTGTAGAGCATCTGTGTAGCTGGTGTCTGCGATGCCAAAGAGACATCACTGAACTAAACCGCATGTTTATTCAGTGCAGCGAGATTTATTTTACCCGAATTGTTTGCAGATTTTGACTTGCGTTCTTGTTTTTTTTTATATATAGTTATACAAGATACGTTTGGCCGACATTGCATGGCTATTAGATTCGCAATTTCAACTCCAGGATGTGTCTGTCGTTTATTATTCAGCGAAAAGAAAGTAACAAAATGTACCAAAAAAAAAGAGTACACTTTTGTTTCTAATTCAATTATTTTATCAAACATGAAAGTATAAATTGAATGATAAAAAAAGTGGTTCGAAAAAAAAACAATGTTCTTTGGTTCCAGAGATTTGCACTCTTTTTTAGATGATATGAATTGTAAAATATTTGTACAGTTCATAAATCAGACTTGCTGACGAAGCTCGAAATCGATTTTCCTGGTTGTGATTCAATGATTTATTGATTGTTTAAAGTCTGGAAATGAAACAAAAAAAAAACATTTTTAAATTGCTGATGTGCCAATCCAAAGTTGAAACCGATCGAAATCGTTTTCATTCGTAATTGAATTATTTTTCGGTTAATCAATGACGAAAATGGAATGTTGAATTCGAGGATAATGAATATGTATGTTCTTTTTTCTTGTACATTGCGATAGTTGAATGAACAAAAAAATATTATGATTGATTTGATTTTGCATGTTTCATAGATGCTTTTCTATTCGAGACAATTTTTAAATTCAATTTTTTCGTTTTTTTCAGGACAAGGAGGGCAAGAAGAAGAGTAGAAACAAAGAAGGTATACCCCCAGCTCACTTTACTTACTTGAAAATGTACAATTTAAAACTGGTTTTTAATTTTCTGGGTCAGTTGTCAATTTTTGTTTTATATTTGTTTTGTAGCATTTTTTGTTTAGAAATTAGATTTAAACTTGTAATAAAACTTGTTGTTTATAAGATGCTTGTCTGACAATATTAAATTCGACCTGAATATATATGGCACTAATTTTGAGTTTAAAAGCGCGTAAATTAGACGAGTTGGATGATTTAACCGCATGTTACTAATCATAGTTTTAATCTTTATTACTGCTACTACTTTGGATGGCACGTCCTCCTGACTTGGTTGTTAATGGCTCTTAACTTATGGTAAGTATTTTTGCCATAATAATTTGCACGCTGTCGTGCAAAACGTAATGCTATTTAAAAAACAATGCGACGAAGAAAGAGAGACGACGTAAAAAAAAAACAAAACAAAAGAACGAAACCATTCCAATTATCTCATTTTTAATGCAGTGGTTGCAACTTTTGAGCGGTTGTTAGTTCAGTCATTCGAAAATGTAATCTCTTCCTGATAAATGATGTTGACACGAGATAAAATACTTGACTGGTTAAACGGAAAATTGTAATTTCGAAAAATATTGTTCCAAAAAAGTCCTAGAAAAGAAATTAGATAAATAATGGTTGACTCAAATTGTTCATTAACTAAAAAATTTTAATTTGATAAGAAAAAAATGTAAAAGAAAATGTGAGATGTGAAAAAATGTGCGATTTCAAATTTTGCCTACTTGTGTGACTTTGTAAAGGTAGAAGAAAATTCAAATTATCTCGACTTTCATAAATCGCAGTTCAGTCAAGTTATCAATGGGTAAACACAAAAATTTCAACTTCAAAACATATAATATCGGTCTTTTGTTACGGACTTGATTTCGTATCGTCGATCAGTACACGTTAGTCCGGCACGCGTGATGGAACAACTTATCACGATGGATGATCCGAATTTAGTGATAGCCGAGCAGGAGAACGTCGACGATAAAAAGAAAACGCCGGTCAGCGTGTACTGACGCCTTTGGAGTTGAAAGAGTGGTGCCTGCCTCCTGATTACTTGACGGTCTACGGTGTTTTGAACGGCAAACGATGGCCGAGCGACAAGTACACGGTTTCATTGTCCGTTTCAGTTTTGCTCGACGATCCATCAGTGCTCATCGAAGGGGTGCTTTTCCGAGCGAGGTATTTGGGCTCGACTCAGCTGGTTTGCGAGGGACAACCTACCAAATCCACCAGGATGTGCCAGGCTGAGGAAGCTGTCTCGAGAATCAAGGTACAGCGAATATCATTTTCCGTTTCCTCGCTACGGGATATTTGCTAACCTGGATCGTTCATGGAGGACCAGAAGTTTCTTTTTCTTCTTTTTTTAACACCGAAAAAGAAAAAGTTAGATTAAATAAAAAAACTATAATTTATTTTCATCTTGTTATATAACAATGTGGAAAATACAGAATTCACCCTCTGAGAGTGAAAAATAATTTTTTTAATTTTGAAATTAGTCGAATTTACTTTTATATTATTAAAATTGTATTCGAATTGTAATTTTTTGTTACAATATTGAAAGGTAAAAATATATTAAAGCATTGTGTATTCAAGTTTTATTATTGTGGATGAAACTTTTTATTTTGAATTGACGTGACATTAAAATTTGAACAAACAAAATGTAACTTGATGATTTTTTGAATGTGTAAAATATAACTGATTAAAAAGTTGGCATGAAAATAAATGAAAAATTTGAATACATATTGAGAAAGTTTTGAATGTAAAAATATGGAGAAACAAATTTCAGTTGTGTTCCATCAACGATTCGGTGAAAATGATCTAACTTAGATGTAACTAGTAGTTTTTTATACGAAAGCAAGATGATAATGTTAATCTTCATCTTGGTAATAAATATCGCACATGCTCATTTATAGTTACCCAACAAAGTTGTAAAAACGATGTGTTATCTCTGAACGCAAAATGTAGAGTTGTTTGTTAACTTTGTCAAATTATATTCAATTATTATCGATTTTGATCTCCACATTATCGATGTTTCGATTCGGTGCCAGATTAATCTAAAAATTATTGTGCAACAGGAAAAAAGAAACGATTGCAATCCAAAAAAGCAAATGAATGTTTAAAGAATGCTCGGTTAATTTTGTTTATTTTGTAGAGTTGTATTTTTGATTTCGAAACAGACTCTTGTAAATTGCACGGTTATCATTCAAAATTGTACCTCTGTATTGTTACATACCAAGTTGTACTTTGATTCCAGTTCTTACATCTGAATTGTATCTCTTGATTTGAACTTCAGATCTTCTTTATACATTTGAATTGCACATTCAATTATTCAAATTGTTTTTTTTATGACAATAATAATCAATTCCTTAATACATAAATTAAATATCAACATTGATAACCCATCTTGTTGGGCTGAACGTTTGTTTTAGATTTATTCTATCAAATTTTTATAATCAGGTCAGCGAGCGATAACGAATTTAAATATTTAGCACAAAGTATAGTCGCATGCTCAGAACTGCTTCTATTCGCCTGACTCGATTTTTTTTTCTCTTGAAAATAATTATAATCAAATATTTACTGTAGAAAACCATTTTGATTCCAAGGTGAACCTGAGAGTTTTCTACAATAGAAACAAAACCAAAAGCAAATGTCAATAAAGAAAAAAACAATCACGACAAATTTAGTTCATTAAAATTTGTTTGTAGGGATAAAAAGGATAAAATTAACTTGAATAACCGTTTTTCTTTTTGTCAAATTTATTGAAAAGTAAAATTTGAAAGAAAGAACTGACCAGCCGAGAAGGCCTGAATGTTTCAGTGTAGCCACCCCCTTTCTCACATCACCACCACCGAACACCGTCATTAATTTCAGTGTGAATTAAATAAATATCGATGTGTCTAGTGTTTGTCGATTTGTCTGGATGTATACGTCTTTCTAAAAAAAACTTGCCTGATTAAAACAAAAAAAACAAAAATGTCCTTCACTTGTTTCTGTAGCCGGCGTATGTCCCAACAAATGTACGCTTATTTTTGCACCGTATTTTGGAGCTGCTCCATCGTTTTCCATCTCTTCAATTTGTTTTCTCTCCAAACTTCAAAACGAAAACAATCACTGAAAAAAAGACAAAAAAAAGAAAAAGAAGAAAAAAAGCTTGTTTGAAAATTTGTCTTTCGTTATTGAAGAAATCGTATCGTCAGTGCACTTGTGAGGCGTCCACGGTTGTTCTCCGGTATCTTTGCAAAGCTCACCCGAAAACTTGTAATCGTTGGATTTTACAAACACTTGCATGAATCAGTGTGGACGAAATGAAAAGAAAAAAAATTACCACGTATATGGAAAGTTGTTTGTCGCTTTGCATTCAGTTTCGTCAGCAACGGTAGTTGTGTTTTTAGAAATTGTTTTTGCTTTCACAAAACCAAAATTTGTATAACCATCATCCAATTTTCCAATACGGATGATCTTCCATGTGTTCGTTAATGTTTGCACAAAGCTCTGTTTTTATGATATGCGCGGATTGAACGACTCGATTCGTTGTTGCTGTCTTTTTCCCAGTTAGTTTTGTCTCTCAAGTGTTTGTTCTTGCATTGGCTCTCAGATTAGATTTTTCATTCTTTGGATTATACATTTTTGATCCTGTAGGGATTGTAGACTTCAATGACTTGTCTTGAAAATGAAAATAAAAAAGTACAAACGTAAAATAATAAAGTAGAAGAAAAGTTGTTCGCAAAATGATGAATTGGAGACAAATTGTTTATGAAAGATGTTTGAATTACAAGTTTGGATAGGTTTGAATTGGAAACTTTTGTTTGTTTGATACGTGGTGACAGGAGGAGGTTCCGGGGGGGTCGCAGAATTACAGTCGCTGCAGCATCGCCTCGCAGGGCAGCCTCGAAGATGAGGAGTGCGACTCGAGCGAGGAGCTGATGGGCAATGCCCCGGCCGGGGCGCAGTCCGAGTCGAGTTCGGTCGGGGTCCAGTCCAAACTGGGCCCCGTCCATTCCTCGCTCTGCTCCCCGACCGTTTTCAGACTCCAGTTCCTCGGGTCGGTTGAGGTGGAGGAGGAAGGGGGTCGCAAACGGCGAAAACGCCTTAAGAAGCACATGGTGGAAGAGGCAGTCACCAAAATCAAGGTCTGCTCTCCCCCTAATCCCACAAGTTTTTCTTTTTCTTTTCAAGGTAGTTCCAGCGTGATAATATCAAAGCAAAAGTTTATATTATGAATTTCTATAAACATAGAGGGAAAATTATAATGAAAAGAGAATCTTGAAATACTTGAAATTTGCATGTCAAGAATTTTAAATGGTTTCTGAGCGATTCTCATATATTGTGGGTGTAATAAACTTTTGGATTGAATTCTACCCAACCAACCAATGACAATCAGCCAGATTCAACTTGGAAATAAAGTTAACGCGATTACGCTTAGACTGGATGGCAATTTTTTTAAACTTTGCCAAAGTAATGTTCAAGATTTAAAGTAAGTTGAGTTAATTTTTTGAAAAAATCTGACATCTCGTTTGATTGGGATGAAAATAGTTTTTAATAATTTTAATAACATTTTTTAATAATTTCTTTTTAATTCACGTGATTACAATTTTATGACATTTTTACATAAACGCTTTTTCGCTGGAAATACCTTAAACTCTTTTTTCTTTCCACTCCACCTTGTGTTTTTACTCCCTTTTCGTCAATTAAAAAGGTTTCGTTTTTTCGATCAAGAAAAAAGTTTTTGTCATATTTTGTAAACCCATCCCTGATTTTTTTTTAAGAAAGATTTTGTATACCTTTAAAATGAAAATTGACATAAACTCTCAGGTTTATGAACTCACTAAAAAATAGTGAACTAGATTATAATTTTGTTATTACGATAGAAATTAATTGGATGTAATACTCATTAAATCCCGCTTTTTTACATGCTGCTTATCATTAGGCTTTGGTGAGTAAATAAAACCCTTTTTCATTTCATTTGTAAATTGAAAATTCATCATTTGAAAATATTGAAATTTGTCAACATGACGAATCAGAAAGTTAGCAAAGAATATCAAAACTACATGAAAATGTGTTCTGGTTTTTAATAAAATGTTTGACATCTGAGTGAGAGAGAAACGTTTGAGTTTGGCGATGACTAATTGATTCGATTTGATTTAGGCTCCGGATGGCGAGACACAGCCGAGTACCGAGGTGGACCTGTTCATATCGACGGAAAAAATCATGGTGCTGAACACAGACTTGAAGGAAATTATGATGGACCACGCGCTGCGGACCATCTCTTACATCGCTGACATTGGGGACCTCGTGGTGCTGATGGCCCGGAGACGCTTCGTTCCCCACGAGATGGAAGAGGCTCCAAAGATCAACCGTACTCCGAAAATGATCTGCCACGTTTTCGAGTCCGAAGAAGCTCAGTTCATTGCTCAAAGCATAGGACAGGCTTTCCAGGTAGCGTATATGGAATTCCTCAAAGCGAACGGTATCGAGGATCACAGTTTCGTCAAGGAGATGGACTATCAGGAAGTGTTGAATTCGCAAGAGATTTTTGGAGATGAGTTGCAGATGTTCGCTAAGAAGGAGATGCAAAAAGAGGTAAAAGCCAAACGAAACTCCTTCAAATTATTTATCAATTAAATATTAGAGAAATAATTATAAACTGTAGGAATTAATAATATGATGAATTATCATTTAAAATATGTAGTTTTTAATGTCTCATCTAAAGAAACTTGAATAACAATAGACAAGTGTTCAAATATGATTTTGAATCTCATTGAATTTCAAATATGAAAATATTGTTTTTTAGTCTGGTAGTTAAGATAACGAGTGAATTTGAGTTCACTTTGATTTGAAAATATAAAAATTAATGTAAATAATCATCATTTAAAATATGTAGTTTTTAATGTCCCATCTGAAAAAACTTGAAAAACAATAGGAAAATGTTGAAACATGATTTTCCATCTGTTAGTTTAGATAACGAGTAAATTTTGGTTATAATTAGACTAATGATTGAAACTAATTTTGCAGGTGGTCGTACCAAAAGCGAAGGGTGAAATTTTAGGAGTGGTAATAGTGGAGTCGGGTTGGGGTTCGATGCTGCCGACGGTGGTGATCGCAAACCTCGCCCCAGCCGGGGCAGCTGCCCGTTGCGGTCAGCTCAACATAGGTGACCAGATAATTGCGATCAACGGTGTGTCCCTGGTCGGTCTGCCGCTGTCCACCTGTCAGACGTACATTAAAAACTCGAAGAACCAGACGGTGGTGAAATTGACGGTGGTACCCTGTGCCCCGGTGGTGGAGGTCAAAATCAAGAGGCCCGATACCAAGTATCAGCTCGGTTTCAGTGTACAGAATGGAGTAATCTGCAGCCTGCTGCGAGGCGGAATCGCCGAGAGGGGCGGCGTACGCGTCGGTCATAGAATAATTGAGATCAACAATCAGAGCGTTGTCGCTGTGCCGCACGAGAAGATCGTTAATCTTCTCGCTACGTCTGTTGGCGAGGTAACATTTGTTATCCCATTAAAGAAAAGAAAAATTAAAAGAAAAGATAGAAATTAACGAATGAAGATTTCGTTTCCATCGTCATAGCGACGTCATTAATAATCGTCTTGTTTTAATTGCAGATTTTAATGAAGACCATGCCGACGTCAATGTTTAGGTTACTCACGGGTCAAGAATCCCCGGTGTACATATAAAAGATAATGTATAAGAAAGATCGCGGAAATACAGGCGCGTAACATAGTGAACAGACAATACATCTCCACCATCCATTATCTTAGCGCGATACGCTCTGCGTTCACTTGTACAGGTTATTTCGCAAGGATTGTTTTGTATTAATCGAGGTCAAACCCCCCTCCCTCCCCTCTCGTTACAACCGCGAATCGCAGTAACCTGAACGCGCGACCAGCCATTCCTATTATTTATACACTCTTGTATACCACACACCTCACCAAAGTCATTGTCATTGCCATTTCTCATCACCGTAATACGAAACAATGTGATCTTTATGGCAGCCTTTTATGTCAGTTTTGTTTCATTGTTGTACATAAATCTATACCGTATCTTTTACGTTGTTCTCTCATTGTAATTTTTTTATATTTGTTGTTTTTTTTATTAACGAAAAGAATACTCGTTTCATTTGTCGTCGAATTGTAAGTTTCTTTTATTTTAAAAGAAGAATAAGAATAAAATAAATTAGAAATGCTCGCTTGACAAATAAGTTTGTATCGTGTTTTGTAAATTTATAATTTTAATAGGAAACAATGTTTAACATGGAGTTACTCGGTACATTTCATCTTATCATTGGTGTAATGTTTAATGTACATACAAGTATGTATGAACATGCGCTGATTGTTGTCAATATAGTTTCAAGGGTTTAAGGATTCTAGTTGAAAACAAAAAGTTGAATTAAAAAAGTAATGAATTAAGGCGATGCATTTTCAGTAGCTGCTATAGACGATCGCATTTAGTTTAACACAATGAACGAGCGACAAATGCACACAATTTATTAAATAGCACAAAGTCCCCTGACTGAAACTCAGGGGGCTGAACTGTACGTGATTATTCAACTTCTTATCTTATTGATAAGAACGATTTCCGATGATGCCATATACATTCCTTTTCGGTCTCTCTTGCATTTTATTCTTATGTACATTCACGCGCGGTAAGTGACTCCGCAACTTTACAATGTCTTTTAATTTTTGATTTTGTACTTTTTATAATTGTAAGCTCCCGGACCTAAATTTAATTAGATTGACGGATCTCAAAAAGATAAAAAAGTGAAACAAAAATAAGAATATTTCTATTATAAACTAAAATGATAATTGTGAACAAAAAAAAAAAAAAAGAGGACGTGCAAAACAAACTTTATAGACTGGAAAAGTAAAAACGTGCGCTACCAACAAAAATGTACACACATCCGAGTCAGTTTAAACGAGAGAAATCGTATTATTTATTGCGACTGATTAATCGTATACTGTTCCCTAAACGAAACATTTCTGAACAATAATAATTTTTAAATGTCATGCAATTTTGCGATCGTTTTAGGGAGCGAAGCAACTGAAGGAGGTGGGCAATATCCGTAGCGTTGCAAACAGTCAAATTCCTATATCCTGCGACGAGATTTCTTTGATGTCAAAGTGTGGCTTCAAGTCACGCGTTCGTTATTGTTTACCGCCGATGCGAAACAAAAAGAAATTAAGGGAAATTAAACAAAAAACAACTAGTATTGTAAAAGATTATTACACAAACGATATATAATATATTATACACGCTAAGAAGTCTCTAGAATGCCTTTGCAAGAGTAGTCCAGCGAGCAAGTTTACGTGCATGCGATCGTATAACTATTTCTATATGAGTGGCGCTGAAAATGATAACGAGAAAGAAAGTAAGTAGCGTAGCCAGGTTGTCGGCTCGCATTCGATCGTTCCAAGCTATTTTACTTAGCTCGGAAGAACAAAAACAATGTAAGATCTTATCAAGCACGTTTTCTCGATTCCGCAATTGAATCATCGGTAAACAAAATATATTACGGGGGTGGCAAATTCGAATATGTATATTGATGTATAAAAATATATTTTTCAAGACGGCTGTGCAACGTATGATCGACTAGCTTTGAATCAGCGATCGGACGCGAGTCGAGACTGAGACATGTTCGTTTGAGTTTGGTATATACCATATTGTACAAACGAGTATTCCATTTTTACACAGGTTTACATGCGTCGATAAAAAGAAATACTGTACAAAACATTGTAGGGAGACACCTTAGACACCGTTCGATTATGATGATTTCGTGACAAACTTGGGTACGAAGCGCTGTCGACCGGTACAAAACATTTGTCTATCATGGAAAACAAAGAGGAGGTCGTACCTGGCCGTAGACAGTAAACCGATGGACCACCATCGCTCGACTGCATATCAAAAAAAAAGTTGTAACATTCAATTAACGAAAGTCGTATATTACAAGGATGCACAACCATCTTTAGATAGTCATTATTCTCCCAGAAATCATCTCGTCATAGATTTATCATTATCGCAGAGTATTTTATGATTTTGAGTTTAATAAGTCACCGATAAACAAAGATGAAGCATATATTTTTCAATTACATTATAAGTGTTGAATGTTGAAACAGCCCTTTACGTTTTGTTAATTGTGTTCACGAATTTTATACGGTTCTAGTGGTATAATTTTAAGTTCGACTTTACTAACTCTGGACGAAATGGTTTTCTTCGACTTAAACAATAATAAAAAATAAAAAAGAAAGAAAACAATATTCAAGAAAAACGGGAAGCGAGATTTCACTTGATGTGCGTACAAGCTGTAAATACAATTGAAATGAAGAGGAGATCAAATTAAATGTGCACCGACCTAACGACTAATTGTGTCAACGCGTGTACGCTCGGCGAACTTTGACATCGCGAACTCGTCTCTGACAATGATACGTCGTTGCGTGTGTGCATGTGTGAGAGAGTGTGTGTGTCGCGCAATCGTTGTATGTATATATATAAATATCATTATCTATGCATATACATACGTAATACATAATCCGATTTTATGGAGCATAGGCGCAGAAAGAAAATAAAACAACACGACGTGCAAAAGTTAAACAAATTCAAAGGAAGAAAAAAATAAACATAATACGGATTCTAGTCATAATTTAAAACCAATGCGGAAAACAAAATTGTCGTTTTCGAGCTCCGGTTGATCATTGCTTTGTCAGGACTTGAAACAAAGAGAGAAAAAAGCTGTAACTCTCGCAAAAGATTATTACATGCGACGCGCGCTTTTAACGCTCCCTTATATATTAATCAAGGATCGTCGATAAAATTCGCTGAAGATTTGCAACAGAGATAGATATCGTATTGTTTCACAAACGTTGTATTTAAAATCGACTAAAAAAAACAAATCTCTACGATTGAAACCAATCGATAATTTTGTAACTGGTTAATGGATAGAATTGTCGATCGGTTCTCAATTGGTTTTCTTTTTTATATGGCATAATATTAAAAAAGCGCAATCCTTTGCTGTTTGTAAGATTTCGACATAATGTTAGAGGTATGGCATCGCTTGCTGGCGAATGATTGCCTTCGTATATAAATAAAAGGAATATATATGAATATATATATATTATATATATGTATATTATATATGGTATATATAATTATACGTGTTTGACTATTTGAAGTATTTCTATAAACAATGTGACGGGGAAAATGAAACTGACTGATTATCTTGCACTATATTGTACGACCCTACATTGCATTTTCGTTTCGTGGTCCTGTTTGTTGGGTACCCGCGGGATACTGTTAACGTTCATGGTATGATTTTTGAATGTCACGCAAGATAATGAAATTGAAAGATCTAAAATGGAAGCATCGGAAAAGATCAGGATGTAACGAAATTTGATTCGGGTTGATGACAGAAAAAAACACAACTTCGTTTTGAGAATTGATTTGGCGACAAGCCCAATTATGAGTTTTATCATTAATTATTCTCTACCTAATCTCTCTCTCTCTATCTTAAAAAGCTTGCGCTATACAGCTTCAAAAGTCATGAGACACACAGGCTACAAAATATCATGACTACTTTTATCAATGTTTGTGAATGTACCATAAGTTATGATTAATAAGTAAATGAGCTATTGAATGTGTATATGGTAATACTATACTAGTCCTTACAAAGACAACAATAAACTGTAATTTTGAACTCGAAAATTTTAAATTATAAGTTTTTATTTTATTTCTACCTACTTTTTTTGATGCGATATTAGTTCTTACTTACCTTAAAGCGTTCAAACTTTATTTTGATCAAATTTATCTTTTGAAGCTTACAAAAAATTTTGAATATTTTATAAGAACCTTTAACTTTTAAAAAATAATTTCTTTTTAATGCATTTCAACTATAAAAAATTTAATAAATTGTTTACTAAATTCAAAAATTGCAGGATTTTCGATGTGCTACAACTCGCATCGTTGGATTGAAACCAAGATTGGAGTGAATGAAACAGAATTTATATCATTTCTAAATCAATTGAATAAAAAAAAAGGCTACTAATTTTTTATATAGTTATCTAAATTTGTAAATGTCAATATCAACATATACAAGTAATGATTTTAGAAAAACAAAACATAAAACTACAATACAACAATATTTTCAAATGTTCAAAATCGTCTCAACTATTTTATTTCAAAAAATCATAATTTTCAGTTCATGAATCTTATGTAAAAAAATTAATCATTAAATAATGGTATTTAGTATAAAATAAATAACAGTGGACAACTGGTTATCTTTTTCTAGAAAAATTTATTCTCATTTAGTTGTGTGTCGTGCCCATGTCGTGCGCTGCATTTGGGTTTTGACATCATGACGTGGGGGCAGTCGTGCACTGGTCGTGCGCGACGGCGGAGGCCCCGGAGTTTTGAGCACGCTGTGCAAATTTTTATGCTTCGTCGCAAGCTCGCTCGTATTCTCGTAGTCTTGGCGGGTTGCAGACGGTGCATCCAGCATCACGGTTGGCACTTCATCTGCACTATTGCTCGTAGCTTTAACTTCCCTTTCCACCGATTTTCTTCTCATGCAGGGCAGGGGTTTGATGAACGAAGATTCCGTCGTGCTCTCGGAGGGTTCCAAAATACTACAAGGCTCGTTCTGCGGCATTATCGGGACGATGAAAAACTGCTAGGTTGGGACACCCTAAGAGAAGTCGAACCTGGAGACAACTGCATGGAATTCTGTAAAATTTCACATTTCAAATAGTTAAAAATTTGTTTCTTAAAAACAATTTCTTTACACAAAACAAGTTACTTCTGATTGTATGAAAATTAAAAATGTAAAATCAATTACCGAAGGTTTGCTCATAGGCGATAACAACAATCCAGGTGGAATCGGATATGTGGATGGCGTCGCAACGTTGTAAGGTGATCTTTGGGTTTGATAAGGGCTGATGTTATGAAGTCGTTCCAACAACTGTGCTTGAAAATAAAGTTGGTCGCTGCAGTTGTTAATGCCCTTAACTCCCGAGACACTCGAAGTTCCAACGTAGATTGAATCAGGATACGATGAATAAGGATACGAAGGATCTACTTCCCAGGGTGAACTTTGATTACCAATTTGTTGAGCCTGAGTGTGATAATTAATCACAATTCAAGATGTGCGAAAATGATTTCCAAATACGACACTCGATTTTTGGATTATTTACAAAGCTTAACAAAATAGACACTCGTTTTATCTCAAACTGAAGCATTAAGTACTCACAATGTCGCACAGCCTTGGTAAAAGTCAAGGTTTTCTCCTTCGAGCGTTTTAGTGAAAGGTAATTCGAGCATTTATTAATCTTCAAATCTTAAAAATTAGAATTATGAATATAAATGATAGGGTGTGCATAACTCGGATCATAAAATACAATCTGTTATAAAAAAATGTTGTTTCGCAACATGTTACATTGGATGGCACTTCGTTTTGTACAAATATATATAGATATAATAAAAAATAAGTCCATTTATTGTTTATGTATAAAAAAGGTTTATTAATGATAGGAGGTTGATATAAAAAAGTCGAATAATTAATCGAACAATGGAAAAGCATAAGGAAGTGATTAAAAATGATTTCAAGTACGTCTAAATTGGAACAATCCAAATGAGTATTTTTATCACGTGACAAATAGAGTCAAGCCCTTCGTGTCAGGGAATCTCTACGGATGCGTCGGTCCTCGACTGATTTCCGTTTCAGTCGAGCATGAGTATTCGCAGCACCGAACAAAAAAATTAATAAAAATAACAGTACAATGGTCTGACTACAAAAGAGCATTAAACATAAGATACTGAAAAGTAAACGTTAAAAAGGCATCCAGCTTGAAACAACTATCCATAAAGTTAATTCAAACGCAACGTGGACAGGCAAGCGCTGCTTGGCTGATTTTGGCGCACTCGTCACGGAATACGGTAGAGTGTTACCTGGCCCAGGTTCGACAAATCAGGCACTGTTGGCGTCTGCGGCATGTTCAATGAACTTGACAGTTGCATCGGCGGTGTCTCATGGTCGTCTGACATGCGCTCTTGCCCTCGGTATTCCACAAGGGCGCTTATGTGATCCAACAGGTCCTTGTTTTGTACGAACAACTGATGAGCTCGGGCCTAAAAATAAAACAAACTCATCTCAGTCATTTCACATCTCTACTACTTCCATTTATTTTTACGTTTAGTTTACATAATTTAATACGCTGGTAAACTTTTAAATAAATCAATTGGTTTAGTACCTGGGCCTCCACTCTGGTCGCAGTTTCCGCAGCAAGTTGTTCCTGAAGAAGTCGTGCGTGAGCAACAGCTGCCCGAGTTTGTTGGAACTGTTGCTCCAGTCTTTCACGTAATAACTGCACCTCGCGTTTCAATGCATTCAACTCACTAGACGAATGTAATCCTCCGTAATCAGACGTCACAGTACCCTAAAAGGAACAACAGTTAAATTTCGTGAAAAACCAACTGAACGTGAAAAAAATTGCATTCTTGTGGAACATTTCTTACCGAAGGTGATTGTCTGATTGGTGAAGAAGAAGTCTTCATGGTTGGCACATCCTGAGATCGTAATAAACAGGATACGGATGTCTGATCCACATTTTCTTCGGACCCATCTAACAATGAGATGTCTGAAAAAAGAATCAATTGTTACTCGTTTCTTCCAAATTTCCTTTCAAGTTTTTCTTTTATTTTTTATTTTTTATTTTTATTTTTTTTTGTTCAATCGGAATTGAAGTTTCTGTGACTTGAAAAATTGTAATTTGTCTCACCTTTGTGGACCGAAGTTGGTGATTGTTGAGGTGGATCAATGGCTAGATCATGATGATCCTCGTAATCATCTTGCAAGCTCTCCACCCCCGTGTCCTTGTCTTTTTCGTTAACTCGGTCTTGATCCTCTGTAGCTTGGTTCAGACTGAGCTTATGGCACACCTCAAAGGCTTGTCCAACTGTTCTAACTACTCTCATAGCTTGACTCTGCAATACAGAAATAAACCACCGTCTTCAAAAATTGTCGACTAAATTCAACAAAACTCATAACATCATTTATAATGCTTCAAAATTAACAGCAACAAACCATTCAAATTATTATTTAAACAAGATATAAATAACAATCTTGGAGAAAAGCAATTTTGTCAAAAAAGTCATAACTACGTTGGGGAAATTGGTACTTCCAATAACTCAAACTTTCTAAGCAGACTTTGCTTGTAAGAAATGTATAAACTAACTTTAGTACACTGTAAATCTTTACTAGGCACTTTAAAATTTGTTTTTCAGGATGCACCAGAAACTTCAACTTAACGGTTCATCAATCAGTACATTTAATGATAAAGTCATGTTGAATATATAGATCAAATTTTTCTGCAAAAAAAAAAAAAACACCAAACATAAAACTGATGCCCGTTTCTAAAATGTGGAAAAAACCTAATTGTGACTCCGGTGACTGTACCTCGAGTTCTTCAAGGTCACTGTTTTCTTCCTCGAAAGGATTTTCGTCGAAGCTAAAGCTTTGATTTCGAGTGAGCATGGCTTGCTGTCGGCGTGTCTTCTGCATTCGAAGTCGTCCCAAAAATTCCGGCTCTTTGAACGACAACTTTTTGCGCGGCCGCGAGGAGGTGCTTTCGACGGCCTCGGCGCCGCTCGTGGGACTCGCCACCTCATCGGAAGTCGTGCTGCTCTGCTTCTTCAGACTACGCAGCATCTCGCCGAAGCTCTTTTTCTGCCCCACTCGTGTCATTTATAACACCAGATGGCAATCTCCTTCCCTTCGGCCTCCACGTTCTTACACGCGTTTACAACTTCGTCTTATTATGATTTTTTTTCGATGAAAGAAATTCGCTCCTGGTCGAATTCGAGTAACAATCTCATCTATGATGGCAGCAACAAAACTAATGCCTCGCGAATCTATTTGCCTCTCGGTTCTGCTCCTTGCTCTATTTACCTCTTTTGTTGCAACCGCTTTTCGGGTGTAGTAACGTTCGATGACGTCACGTTGAACGTCACCATTGACGTCACAAGTGTCATCGTAGGCTTTAATCATACGTTAGAATAGGCTATTTTTAATACTCTGCATCGCGGAGACACTCTCACAATAGTTCCCGCAGACTAAAATCCCAAAAGATCGCTAACCTCGATTCGCCGCGCAGCCTCGGCGTAAGCTAATAATTTAGATTGCAGGATTTATTTAGCTATCTGCATTGCACTCTCGGGATGGAATTATTTAATGCTTTATTATTAGTACAAATGAATAAATTAAGATCGCTACTTTTACTCCCGTCTTTCTTCCTCGAGTCAGACTTTCGCCAAAAAATTAGACGGTTTTATGATAGTCGCCCGCAGAGACACTGGTAACACATATTTTTATCACTTTTCAAGAACCAACAAGTTTCGTTTTCATTTTCACCATACATTTTTCAACTATCCAAATTCAAACACAAAAATTGATTTTATAATTAAAAGAAAAGTATTTTGTCTTTGCAAAAGTTTGGTTTAATTTTGAAAAAAAAATCTGATTTTCAGCTGCAACTTTCGTTTAGAGAAGAAGGTGTATGAATGTGACAAAATATTTATCGCACAACGCAAATGACACTGTGACACTGTCAAAATAATCGTCGTCGAAAAGCGCGAAGGAAAAAATATACGTTTCGTTTTAACGTCGTGAGAAGAACCGCGAAGAAAAAAGAACACTTTTTTTGTACGTCGAACAGAGGGGAAAAAAAGGCTCCCAATACAGAAGACGCCTGTCTGATTTCAATGAATAGAGAACTAGCATCTCGACTCACGCGAGTACGACTGGATTTTTCCTCGAGTTTATTTATAAGAACATTAATCTTTGTTGCCTCTTGTTGCGTCCAATGGCATTTCCGCAGAGGTTCCTCTATTAGTGACAAAAGCATTGCCAAAATTTCAGCCCGATACCAACCGAAATCGATATTCAATTTTTTGTCAACTTACACCTCTCATTTCTCTTTTTCCTTCAAATTCCTTTTCTAATTGCCATTTTTTCAATCAGACTTTGATTAATACTAAAAACTCATTGGATTGAGTTCGAATTTTTTTTTAATAAATCTGGTTCAGGTTTGTCGTTGGTTATCAGGTTCGTGAAAAATTTAAAGATCAATTTTATGCCGAAGGAAGCCAGAGGAATAGGACACGTTTATCCAGAATTTGTGCTTGGTGCGATTGTATTTATAGAGATACAATAACGTCAGTTGATCAAACGCCAAACGAGCCACATTATTACCAGTGAAACACGCTAGCAAACTATATTTTACAAACTTGATTCGCACCAAATTATATGTTCGATTCCCTCTATTATTGTGCATTCTTTTTCTTTCGCCATTTTGCAATTTGTATTTCAATGTTTGTTTGAGTCTACGAGGATGTATTTTATGTGTACGGTTTTTGTCGAGTAAAATTAAGATGAACTATTTTCGTGGGCTTTTCGCTCAATGAATTACGATACGGATGCTGGAATACATTTAGCGTGGAAATTCATAACTCACCTTTTTACTAGACTTAAAAACGTTACACCTAAATGTGTTTCCATTGCCATCCCTAGCGATATAACTAAATATCTTCAAGTCGTGGCTATCGTGGGAGACGTAGAATATCCTGCATCATGTACAAAAAAAATTAATTAGTTACTGATATGATCAATCAGATGGACGAGAGACAAAAAAATTGAACAGGTTTTATTTTTAAATTTTAACAATATTTTAACAGGAAAGATTGAACTTTGAAAAAAAAAATGAACGGAGAAACCTTGAATTTAATTCAAAACTCTGATACTCTTTTTTGCAAGATAAAAAAGCTCATCGATTATAATTTAAACCTAAAGATAGAATGTAAATTTAAATATTCACCTATATATTGGATGATGCATCAAAGAAAGTTTGTTATCATCATTCCAGTGTTGCTTCTTCTGTAAAAATTAAAAAGTTTTCAATGAAATTTATTAATATTGAAAGGTATAAAATTGTTTACAATGGTGTATTTATCGAATATGATATTAAAGTGAGAAATGCAGTACATTAATAACTGTGTTTTTAAAGTGATAATTAATTAATTTTATTTTCTATATTGTATCATTACTTCTGTAACAGGTTGTTAATATCTGTCCAATTAACTTGTCATTGCCACTATTAAAATTACTTTATGCGATATTCGAAGGTTAAAAATACTTTTCTTTTGGAAAGTCAAAATTGGTTCCAAATTGAACCATGTGTACTTTTATTTATCTTGAATAATTTGGCAAAGTATAAAGATTTTTCACAACTTCGAAGTCGAGACATTTGATTTCAAATTATTGTAATAATATACGCCGTGTATATCTATATATATATCATTTTGTTCATATTCTAAATGAAATATCTTAGCTAGGAGATAGTTACTGTAAAAAAAATTTGGCAATAGACGTACACATATTAGTATCTTTATAATTGAAAATTACAAAATTATAAGACTAATTTGCAAA
Source organism: Trissolcus basalis (assembly GCA_025266255.1). Lineage (NCBI taxonomy): Eukaryota > Metazoa > Arthropoda > Insecta > Hymenoptera > Scelionidae > Trissolcus > Trissolcus basalis. The sequence goes on along the minus strand of JAAMPD010000654.1, from coordinate 64,135 downwards.
GTTGCACGTTCTACATTAATTAATTTGTTGAAAATGAATTGAACAATCAGTAATTAAACTCGTTACGAAACAAAAATCATAATCGTGAAGTTTTCAAGAACCCAAGAAATCGGAAGAAAAAAGAAATTCATCGATGGAGGATCGGCTGTTTCGTAGAACTGCTTTGCAATAGTTGAACGCACGCACCTTTTTTTTGCGCAAAGTAACCTTGAGTCCATCCACCGAGACTTCTAAAGTCACTTTCTTTTTCTTGGTCCCCTTGGCCTTGAACTCATACTGAAAAAGATAAAAGATTACAGTTTATTGACACCGAACAAACGATACAATCATTCTCAGAAATTTCATTCACACTTCCTTACCCGAATTTTACGCATCGCTGTCACGATCTCCACCCGACTCGTCGGCCGCGAAACCTCCATCGATCCAATGAACTACAAACCAGAAAAGAAAAACAACCATTTTATTATCCCATAAAAATATCATTTCCATTTTCGATCTCTCGTTCCGATGAAAAAGTGTATCAATATGCAAACTCATATTCAAATCGGCCCACAACCGATTATAGATTATAAAAAGATACAATATATTTTGCGCCATGAATTTTGTGGAACTCATAAAAATTGAATGTCAGTCCGGGTTTTGTGGATAAGGCAAAAAGAAAAAGAGCAAGAAAAAAAAACAAAGAAGCAACACCGTGGCTTTTGTTTCTTTGTTCAACAATGGAACGGTAAAATGAAATCTGTTTTGATTACCTTCGCATGGAAAACGATTCCGCGATGGAAAGCCTCCTCACTGTAGAGCGGTATTCGTGTATCGTACTCGTCATTATGCACGAGATTGTATTGCTTCTTAGAGGGCATGCTGAGCCCAACGTCATCCGATTACTTTTGTCCTGTAGTCCCGCTGCAACCAACCAATTTCCCCCCTGGTTGTTAATTTTTTTCACTCTCCACGCCAAACGACCAAAAATTCCTCGACAATTTCAATACACGCAATTATGTGCAAATTATTGTTATTATAAAAAATGCACGGGGAAAATTGCAAGATCCCTCTCTGCAGGAGCTCGGTCGCGACTTTCTCAAGCGAAAAAAAAATGTCCAAGACAACACACGTGTGCAGGAGATTGTATCAGGCCTTAGAAAATTGGCGAAAACTCTCCGTGCATTTTCATGCTCGTGCAACAAAACGGATCTTGGGATACGTATTTTCTAAGCCGAGTTTCATCAGCCTTTTGTTATTGCGCCGTTTTATTTCGCTATCGAAAATTTACAAATACAATTTCCCCGTTGAATACTACAATTTATTTATTATTATTATTTTTTTTCAGAAAAAAATAAGGTTTCTAAATTATGATATTATAAATTATTTATAAATGATTTGTAAAAAAATAAAGTGAGAAAAGTAGGCGCAATTGAGGTTGCAAATTCTGTTACGGTGGAAACGGAAGAACGAAGCTGTAAAATCTGAAATGAATTGGATCAAAAATTGAGCGAGATATTAAAAGGAAGATAAAAATGTGTCCGATATTGGCCGGAAACTGGCATAACTGAATTCCCCAAGCGGTGATGATGTAAAAACAGGTTTTTGAAGTGTTGGTAATGCCATCGGAAGTTTGAAGGAAATTGAACAGTTTTATGGCCGACTTTTATATATCCTCGTGGCGCTCATCTTTTATCAGGCCAATTATTTAGTGTTCGGTCGAGGCCACAGGAAAAAAAATTGTTCAAACATCGTCGAACCGTGACATTGTGCCATGTCAGGTGCGCTTTGTCAATACACACCTAATGTGCGAGCGCAATTCAACCGAAACAATGCACCGGAGCATTGTTTATTTTTTTATTTGTGTCTTTTCGAAATAATTAACATCCTTGTAATGAATAACAATTAAAAATGTAAAAAAAAAAAAACACCTACACAATTTGAAATGAACAAAATAAACTAGAAATGGTAAATAAAAATATATTTAGAAATATATTATTATAATCTATACAAATATATATATATATTCATTTGTTACAACAACTTTGCGAATTTTAATTTTGTATATTTTCAATTTCTCACTTTGTTTACATTCAAACAGATCAAAATTTTTACATTTTCTCCCGACCGTGGAATTCATCCTAAAGATTTTTATTGAATGAAAAAAGAAACTTCCACACCTCACGAGATGATTTGCACAATCGACTAATCAAAAAATGATAAAAAAAAGATTATCAAGAATCGATAGGGGACGCACGTGAGGAAAACTTTTTTTTACCGCACGTTCGTGACCAAAACTTATAAATTATGCGCTCAACAAAATCCTCAATTCGGGCAACTGAGGATGGTCATAAATATTTCGCGTGAATGCGAGAACTTTATTATTTCTTATAACAACCTGTGGGGGAACAAAACATGTTGCTTAAATTCTAGGTTTGATTCTACATGGGGATTCTACGTGGAGGGGAACAACCAAAGAATAAAAAAATTGCAAAAAAAGTCCTGTTCAATAATTCAACATATTTTTCATTCGATAGATCAAAAATAAAAAAAAAAAAAAAAAAAAACAAACAAAGGAGATCTGTCATGATTCAGTTTATCAATGATTCAATTAAGATTGAAAAGAAGATCCAAATACGGACGTAGACAAAGTGCAAGGATACAAAACGTGTAACAGAAGTAAATAAAAAAAACCATACCAAAAGTATCAACGTTTAAATCAAAATGCAACAGATGAAATGACGGAAGTGGAAAAGAAAAATCTATAAAAAAAGGGGGAAATGTGAACAACAGAGGATGTAAATAATGTTGAAGTTTGTTTACAATCGATTGATAGAAAGAATCACGTATGACATTGATTATAGCACAAAGGTTCTGCAAATCTGGCCTTGTTTGAGAAACCGATACTGGAGCAGTACATAAATGGAAATTAACAACGCAAAGAGAATTGACAGAAAATCGTACCGCGGAAGAGGGACTGACCTAATCTCCGGTGTTAACAAAGTATAAACGATTGTGCTTTTCAAAATGTTGCGTCCAAAAAGGAGTGGGAAGGATGTGAAGAAGGCGAAGATGGGCCATTGTCTCTGGTTGTGCTAGGAGAAGAAAACGCACGGCGATCCTTTGTTGGTCGGGATGGTGTGAACGCAGCTTTAATACTTGTTGATACGCACACATTCAAGTAAGCGACGGTGGTAGGCGCACACCGACGCTCCATCGGAGGACTGGCTTCTTATTTCTGGGAAGAATGTGACAGTGGCCGCGACGCGGCTCGTCTATTGAGATCGCCTAAAATTCGCGCGACAATGTCTTCGGCACTCGAGAACCAACCGGACACGCGCCCCTCGCCATTATTCCGTCAGGTCAACGCACCCGACGACAATTCTCCCAACACTCTCGGCTCTCGGCAGTCCAGAACCCGCGCACCGCCGCAGCGTTATTCCCTCGCGCGCAACAATTAACTGTCCAAGCGGCGGCGATGCTCGTACGCGCGACGCTCGGCCTCTGCGCAATCCATTGCGCAGCCACCCGTGCGCCGCTGCTCAAAAACCCGCACGCGCTGCCTCTCATCTCTCCCTCAGAAAACACAGTCTTTTTTTGCGCTCGCTCTATTGCCAATCGCCCATGCGTCGGCTTCCACTTTTCCTTTCGTTTTGTTTTGCTGCGAATCCCGGTTCCCACCTCCCTTCCGCCGTTTCGTCTCCAAATCCACCGTCGGAGGCTTCAAATTTCAAGCCAAAAGCCAACCTGCCAATTTTACCGCGAATACTCGATAGCAAATTGAAAAGGTCAACCCCGGAGATTAAATATTCGCGATTGAAAATTGCGACAGGCGATTGCGTGATAACCGCTGGAAAAAGAAAAAGGAAAATATTCAAATGAGGGGGTTTCGGTGTAAAATGAGATGTTAGAGGGAGTTGAATGAACGAGAGATAATTGGATGTACAAGTTGTTTTTATTATAAAAAGAAATCGAAGGCTACAGGTATTTCATGTCCAACTACAACGATACTGTAGTACACAAGTCGAGAAAATAACACACCTGCTGGCATCTTAGCATTCAAAGAACCAATGGCATCTGTGGATTATACAGGACAAAAACGGTCTGACGACTGTTTTTTCTTTCATTTTCTTCTTCTTTTTTTCGTTGCAATAATTTTGTTATTGCCTACCACCACGTACCAGCGCATAAATAAATAGTTGTTTCAACACATCTGTCCCAATTACAAATAATTCTTTGCTTCTCTTATTTTGAAAATTCTAATTTTTCATTCAATAAACGTATTTTATTTTACTTCCAACGTTAAATGCAAACGGATCACAAGAACGATTATCGTCATCGGTCATAACTTCGCAGAGTTTGCACATTCGTGAGACAAGGCGGGTGATAAGAGATTATCTTTTAATTTTTTGTTCTTCTTTTTTCGGTAAATGATATATCAGTTTTAGAAAGCGTATCTCGTGCGGATGTCTTCGAGTTTTTTCGAGACTTCTGCGGGGGTCCTCTCGAGGTCGCCGGAAATGCTCTTCTGTATCGCGGCGTCGATCGAGTTGAACTGCTCGCATAGGTCGCCGTCGATGACGTTCTTCACCGGGTAATAATAAGATCGGAACGAGAGATGGTCGCGGCCGCACAAAGGCGGGTGTTCCGAGCGCATGTGCATCTCGAGATTTTGAAAGAAGTCGTGGTCCTCGTGACTTGTGAACGGTACGAGCACGCCGACCGTGCCACTCAGCGTCGTGTAGACCAAACTCTCCGAGCCCCCAGGGATGAGAGTGGCTTTCTGCAGCGACACTACAGTCTCGCCCACGTGGAAACAGGCTATTGTGTCTGCCTTCTGACTCGCTCCGTTCAACAGTCCCCTGTCCCACAGAGCTTTGTTTCCGGTCGGGTCTTCGTCCACGTCGTCGTTTATCCCACTGACTAATCTTATCTGCAAACAAAAGGTCATCTAAATTAGAATCGAAAAATTTACACAAGCATAATGTCACTTTTCTAATTGAATGTAAAAATCAGCACTGCAGGATTATCATCAATTGTAAACAGTTGAAACAAATTTTTCATCATTTTAATTTTAATTTTTTTTTTTTTGCTTTTTTAATTTTTTTAATTGTGATAGTAAATTAATTGCGAACTAACCACTGCAATGTTGCCAAACTTGTCAGCACAAGCGACAGTATCATAATCCAATACACAGGTAGTGGTGATCCATCTGGGATTTGTATCGTCAGCAAAAACGATGAGTTGGTTCTCCTGACGCTTGTACCGAACGGCAAAAACGGACTCCTGGACGTCACCGACGTAGATACGATGGCCAACGGCGTTTATTGAAACGATGGCATTTGGGATGTGTTTGTTTACGCACTTTTTCAGAAGCTTCTTCTTTCCCATGTCGTATAATCGGAGAATCTTCCCGACGCCGACCAAAACTTTGCCCTGATATGGACAGATGGCCAGTGGCACCTCGTCCACTTCTGTTTTGTGCACTAGTTCTATAGATGTACATTCTGCATTCAACCTGTGAAACAATTTAGATTTTGCAATCAGTCGACCTTGTCAAAACTGGTTTCAATGAATGTAATCATGCATTGATCGATTCAGTACTGCAGGAATCTCGTCAAAACTTTTACGACATTGTGAATTTCATCATATCATACTATTATTTTGTAATCCATTCTTTTCTTTTTTTGAGATTGATTTTCGAAGATACTCACTTGTAAGTGTAAAGGAATCCACCATTGCAGATTCTGGGATTCAACTGGTACTCTTTTGCCACTCCAACGATGAGGAACTGTTGATCATAATTTGAGAACTTCACCAAGGATAAGCTGAAACAAAACCAAAATTCCAATTAGTTTCGTCAAAATTAATTGAAGTGTCTAAAACAATGTGTCTTTAATTTTGCCTTCATTATCATAGTGATTTTAATCAATGTCAATCAGTTGAAACACGGACATGATAGATTAATCATCAGACAACAAACTTACAACGCCAAAATCCGACATTATAATTTAGTTTACAAATTACAAAAAATAATTATTCCAAAATCTTTCAAAATTGGTTCATTTATAAATGTGTCCCCTTAATAATTTGATTGCAAAATCAAAACTAACCACATGGCAGCCAAATTCTGATCGAGTCTTTGTATTTCGAACGTTTGTCCGGTCGTGGGCGACATGATTCTGATCAGCGAAGCCCACAGTCCCGGGCCGGCTCTCGGGGCTCCGAAAACGGTCTCGTTGCTCTCCTCAGACAAAAACGCCTCGGCAAGCTCGCGCGCGACCGCCGCCTCTTCTGCCCCCGCTGCCTCCTGCATCTCCTCGGCCATCTGTAGTCGTCTCTGTCGTTTCGTCTCTTCGGTGTAGGCATTGTGTTCAGTTTCCAAGACAATCAGATGCGCCGAGTCGTTGTGCACGGCGAATTTCCTCGGCGTGTACTCGAGCGGGAAGCTCACCTGGTTGAACACGGCGCCGAGTTTCTCGAGAGCCAAAATTCTCAAGGTATTTGTTGAGATAGCGACAATGCCCTCGGGACATTGCTCTGAACTGAATCCGGAAGCGTACTCGAGACTCTCGTACGACAGGGGCGTTAGGTGGAAACGATTTTGGTAATAGTAACTGAGCCAGGATCGCGAACTCATTGCAAGCACCGCCTGATTGTTTTGCATCCTTATTCGGAAAAGTTTGACTGGTCGGGATCCCAAATAACGGGTTCTTGTGTCGCCTATGTCACCGGATATTGTGTCCAAGACTGTTCTTAAAAGGACACCGTTTTGCAAACCTGAAAGCATACAAATTTTCGATTACAAAATTGAACCTGAACATCGATAAATTAAATCTCAATTCATTTGTTTTGTTAAATCAACATTGTCGCAGGAATAAATTCCAAGAATATTCACAAGGTGTGATATATTCTAACGATGCAGAGCCAGCATTTATTATTGCACGCCTTTGCGACCAACACGTGGATGAAAACCGAGGTGCTGGAGATACCCGGTGCAAAAATTCATTTAGATTGTAAGACTTTTCTGTTTGAATATTTACCTATATTTAAATACAGGCTTGTCTGTTGTGAAGTTGATTCCTCTTTCGAATTCGGATCGGTGTCTTTTGCGCCCATCTCAACGATACAGAGACTCTCAGCCGCAGCCGGCAGAGCCTGCATGCTCCTTGGCGCCAGACAGTCCGACGGATCCAGGGAAATGATTCTGACAGTGTTATCTTGCAGACCAACCGCGAGGAACCAGGATCTCTGTTCTCCTGGCGCCACGTTTCCTAAAGCCATGCACATCACGTCCGATGGCATCTTTTTTCTTTCTGTGTACTCGTTCAGGCAACCCGTCTAAAAAAGAAATACCTTTTCATTACATTTTGCTACTATTAGTTTTCTTTTGAAGTATGAATTGATTTGAATTCTTCATAATTGTAAGCTTCAGGTTCAAATACACTGTCAAATGGTGTCAGTGTAAACTAACGAAAAGTTATTTTATCTCAGCACCCTTTACATCTCGCAGTATAAAAACAAAACAACTGTAAGAGAACATGGTGCTTGAATTTTTCAATTTTATTAAGTGAAATAATAATTACCGGGTCCATCTCAAAATATACTAGTTCTCCACCAGTGAGGGCAATAACTACTTGTCGCTGATTGACCGCACATTTGACGATGGTCTTTTTGCCAGGGGCTTTCCATTCGTTGACTCGTTTATCAGCGCGAATATGACGGATACCATCCGGATAAACCTGCGAAAGTAAACAAGCCAAATTTTACTAAATAGTTATTCACTAATTTGTTATAAATATATTTGCTGAGAAATGATTTAATAATCAGAGTGAAATTGATGATTTACTTGAACCAAAGCGTCTTCTCCCAAGGCTGAGCAACTCAGCGTCGGTGTGGTACCGAGAAAGCCGGAATCTGTGACTTCTTCGACGGTCTCGCCAATGCTCAGCACGAGAGTGGCGTTCACGAAGGATACAATAATATAAGCATCGTATTCCTCTGCAACCGAAACAAAATTGTTTTCGTTAGTTTTTTAAATCACAAGAATCATCCAGTGAAAATGAATGTTAAAGAATAATCAAAAATTGTAGATGGTCGGGCTTGTCGACTTAGGATCGGCCACATCCTTACCTCACGATTGCTCAGCGTACTCTTGTTCAATCGATCGGACACGGAAATTCTGAAAGAGAGAACTGGTGTTTGATAAAATTGTATCAACCCACCAGATTGACTAGTCTTGACTTCAACATGCTACCTCGGTAAAAAGAAACATACATTTTTATTTTTATCTTTCAAATGTAAGTTTGTTTTTATCAAAGTATAAGAGATTAATCTCGAGTCAGAGCTGAGCAAAAATTTTACAGTCTTTGTCTTACGTCATATAAATTAAAAAAAAATTAATCGAGCGATCAGTTTTTAAATCTTACCATCAACTCGTCTCTTCACAGTCCAAACAGCATTTGGATTACCGGGCAGCTCGCTCACAGCCATCTCAGACACCTCCAAACCGTGTCTCAAAACTCGGAGCGTCGACCGAGGTCCGCGTCCACAAGCCATGTATAACTGTGGGGTATCTTCGTTTGCCAGATCCGCTACCTAAAAATTAGTTAATCATTTGATTAGTGATGAAAAAAGAAAGAAATTTGAAGGTTCATTAGTTGTAATTTCGTAACCCATCATGATCAGAATTGTTGTAATCAATGTTAATCAGTTGAAACACGGACTGATAGTAAAATCATTTGGCAGAATAATTTCTGTTTAATTTAATCATTCAAATTTGTAAGAATCAACTTTACCTGGCAGTACATGATTGGAGATAAACTGTCCATTTCATCGACTAGAACTAAATTCCTCAAGGGTCTTGGGGCAAAGAAGAAGGTGTCTCCCTCTTCCAAGGGCATCGCAGAACTGAACTCTGGCTCGTCATCGTCGTCTCCAAGATGTGCAATTTGATAAAGATAACTAAAAAAATCACAGTTAATTTCACCATTCTTAATTTTGAACAAAATGTTTAAATTTATGATTCTTTTTCTTTTAATAACTTACTGATTTCCAAATTCGGATGCTAAAAACAGGAATCCAGTTTTCAAGACGCACATACTAGTGGCAACGGGCACAGTGTCGAAATATTTCAACTTGATTTCTGTAACCATGTCTTCGTCGGTTTCGAGTGTGATTTTGAAAATATCTCCCTGTTCTGTTTGTGCGAGGAAGAAGAACATGCTCTTGGTCTTGTGTGTCGCGGAACAGACAAAGATCATGCCACGTTCCGGGTCATCTAGATCGTTACGTCTTCGGGGGATGGGACAACGGATATCATGCTGGTCGCCCAGGTTTTTGTACGTCAGGTAGTTTTCTGAACAAATCAGCACACCGCTGGGTCCGTCGTTGCCTCCGGGAACTGACACGAGGAAATTCGCGTGCTCCTCCAAGGGTTCGCTGTATTTTCGAACTACGTGGTTCAAACCAAGGTCAAGTTCGTAGAGAGTCAATGTTTGTTGGGTTTTAATTGCTGCTTCTCCGGTTGGATCGCTGTCAGCATCCTAAAATTTTTTTAAAACGATCAATAATTTAAATTGATAACTAGAACTGATAAATTTAATTTGATAAACTTCAATAAAAATAATTCAAATAATTTAATTAATCGAATTACAATTTGGCTTGGTAGATTATTTTCGAATTTTTTTATAAGATTATAAAAATTGAAACATTCTATTTACCTCATAATCGATTTCCAAACAGGCAAACATCGGATTTTCAAATCCAACATCAACTCCAACTGTGTGATAAACAAGAGTATTGCTCTTATGAGCTTCCAAAGGGGACGAAATTGTTAGTCTGGCTTCGGGGTCGCGATTCAAAATATATACAAGTTTCTGTTTCTCAATTGCACCTGTAAAAAACATTTTTCATTAAATTTATTCTTCGAGTAATCATTCTGTTGCTTTTAATTTTATCTTTCAATCATTATTTTGTAACTATTTAATCACAGTAGATCAAATGAAACACGGACAAAATGAAAATAATCATCTAGGTAGTAAAAAACTAATTCAACATTCTTTCGAGTCAAGAATAATAAAACAATTTTTTGTTAAATGTTCTTATCAAATTTACTTTTTAATTACAATCTAATTATACTTACAAAAAAACTTATAATAATTTTGTTAGCAAAAACAACAAAAAATTGTAAAAGGTTTTAATTCTCACCTATCATAACGGCTCTGCCTTTGGGGTCAATAGCCAAATACTGTCCAGGAACGATACGTCGACACCCACTTTTGCCAAAGGTTTCCTGGTGGACTTTTTCAAAGATGTTCTTCGCCGGGATGTACTCCAAGATGACGATACGTCCGGAGTCAGATCCGACAACGATATAATCTTTCGTGCCACCCGTGAGCCTAAACGCCATCAAGGATCTGATGATGCCAAACACCTCGACGGCCAGCAGCGTGTGTACTTTTCCCGTGTTTGGATCGGGCCGCAACAACTCCAACGATTTTCCTCGCGATACCAAGATCTCGGCCATCTTGCTACCGGAGAAGTTGCCATGCACGGCATGGGTGATGCCCGTGGCACGTTGCAGGGTCAGATTATACAGATACATTTTGTATGCTGTCCTTTAACCTATTAATGGGCGGAATTCACGCTGGCCCAGTGACCAGAGTTGGTCGCTATCCAGACGCTCCGAAGGTCGACCTACGAATGATGTTTGACTATTATTGTTTACGATCGGAGTAACAGAAAAAAATGGAAGATCAAAAATAACGCCGGATGGACGCCGAGGATATTTTGTAACGGTTTTTGTCACAAGTTCGGTAGAAAATAATGTACAGAGATGGTGGCGACGAGAATGTTGAGATTGTTTTTACCTTGATTAAATCTGCATCGTGTTCGGCGATTTTGGATGTTTTCGGATAAGAAAGATGCGTTAGCCGCTCTTTTTTGGCATTCCCCTCTATCTTAACCACCATTTTTCACCGCTTCGCCCATAACAACATGGCAGTTAGATCGGAAACACAAGCTTCCGTTGGGAGTCGTAGGTGGCAGCACCGTCGCACTGTTTTGAAAATTCAAACTTCGTCAAGAACATTTTTATTTCATTCACAATGTTTTGTACAGTTTTTATATAAATTTTTTTTATCGGAATAAAAATTATAAGCGATGTTATTATTTTTAATAATTTATTGTCAATAAAAATAAAAAATACAAAAATAATTCAAAATATCTTATAAGAACAGAATATCGTACTGAACAATGAAATGAAAGTGCTCAAATTGAATCGTCAATTTTTTTTTAGAAAAAATTGTTATAAAAATTTAAAAGTTGATAACTGTTAAGATAAATAATGAATTTGATGATATGAAAATGTTTTTGAAATCAAGTAGTTTTTATATTTAATAAAGCTCGTCTGTCTTCTCTGAATAAAAGAGAAAACGCATGATATTTTTTTTTGTTCCGAAATATAAATAACGATGTGAACATCATTAACAAAAATTAATAAACTTAAAATGATAAACTTAAAACTATAAACATCTTCGCGGTTATAGAAAAAAATAATCATCATAAACTACTCTAAGTTTTGTTCCATTGATTTGGCATAAAAATTTTTGGTATTTGAAAATTCAAAAAAAATTGTGCGTCGAACCGAGTGTGACACTTAGCGTGATTTCGACAACTGACTTGGAACGATTCAATTTGTACAAATTGACATCACGAGGTTGTATAACATTTGCGACACTTGTATAACAATTTTTCATATTGCATCGGAGCCTATAATAAATTTGCATTTGGTCACAATGTTAGAGCGTACGAGACTTGTCAAATTAGATATCGTCGAATTGTCCATCCTCAAAGGTGTCGACTTTGTATAAATTTCGTTCAGCTAGAATGTGTCTTACTGGTTTGGCATGATCGTCAGCTGGACAGTAATAGTTAATTGTGCAAGACGAGGACGGTATGTAGTAGTTGGTTGTTGATCGAAACAGTCCAGTGTTTTCTGCCAAATAAAAGCAAATTAATATCTCACAATTTTCGGGGTTTCAGTTTATTTAACAAAATCGATTTTACCATTTGGAGCGTAACTGTCAGATGTGCTGTCAGACACGTCCCAGTTTTCTTCTTCCTCAAAGACATCAGATTTTTCTTCTTTTCTGAAAAATAAAAATGATATTTTAATTAAAACGTTTCTCAAAAACAAAAAATTTTTAATAAGCAATGAAAATAGTCGTCTTACATTTTTTCATGTTGTCAATTGCTTTTACTAAATAAAAATTTGCATAAACGAATTAAAGTTGATAAAATATAAGCACACAATTTTGAGGACACAAAAAAAAGGAATTTGTTTTCAACATAAAATTTTATAAAATAACACATTGAAAGATGAACGAATTTGTTTTCTTAGTAGTTTTCAAACTTACTCTTTAACGTTCTCGCGAGGTTCATTAGAATCAGAGATACTAGAACAATCATCTGAAAAATCATCATAATGGTGCATTCTCCAAGAACGACCGGAGCTACCTTCTGAATCTATATTTATATCTTTCGCTCCAAAAGATCGGTGTTTACATTCATCTATTTGTCTAATAGCGTTTTTCAGCTCTTCATAACTCTTTCCTTCAATCTGAAAACAGAAACCAAACGAAAATAAAAATTTCAATATTATTAACTCAAGAAAATAAAAATGATTTTTCAAATATATAAATTTTCAAACAACAATTTTAACAAAAAATACGTCTTACAACAATCTCTATATCACAATAGTTTTGATCCAAGTCCAACATTTCCAACTTTTTAAACTTGGCGAAATCCTGGGAAGCCTCCATGATGCAATTATTGTACAGGTCCAAAACCCTCAGATTCTCCAACTCNTAAAAACTCTCAGGCAGACGGTTCAACGAATTCTCCGAAGCCCAAAGTTCCTCGAGACTCTTGACCTTGCCAATATCATTTGGCAGCTGGATGGTCGTACACTTCTGGATCCTCAGGACCCTGAGGTTCTGGAGCAAACTAAACTCTTCAGGCAGCCAGGAGATCCTGTTCGAGTTCAAATTGAGTTCCACGAGATTGCAAAACTGGCTGATCTTTGCCGATACCGAAGAAAGTCCAACGGATTCGAGGTTGACCTCCTTGAGGGTATTGCAAACCCTCATGCTCTCCATGGGAAGTTGCAGAAAAGTATTGTGAACAATTGGAAAGCTCTTGTCGTTGGAAAGATCCAATTTCTCGAGGTTCACCATGTTGCAGACGATGTCATCAATAACGCTATCAGACAAATTTGATCGTCTCATCGACAGCCATTTGATCTGCAGGGCAGTGCGCTCGCGAGGACAGCTGAACCTTTTGAAGTCCGACCCATCCAAAACGACTTCTCGCAGTTTGCTGTATTTCACCCAAAGAATCCACTGGGGGAAGTAGACACAGGGGCCGTTTTCACAGGCGATGAATGAGGTCAGGTTGATGCTCGCAGGGGCTCTGTTCATGAAGATGGTCCTGTTCTTCGATACGTCCAGGGTGGCAATATTTTTCATCCCGTTCGTCACGCACTCGGGGATCTCTAAAAATTGGTTGCTCCGGAGGCTCAAGTTCGCGAGTTTGTTCAACATCGCACACGAGACTGGCAGATGGTCCAACTCATTTTCGTTTAGCTCCAAGCTCTCCAAGTTCGTGAGTTTACCAAAACCTTCTGGCAGACTCGTCAACTTGTTGCAGGACAGGTTGAGCAGTCGGAGATGTTTCAGCTGGACGAACGAATTGGGCAGACTTGCCAGACGGTTGTTCTCGAGTTTGAGCTGGTCGAGTTTGATCAGATGGTGGAAAGAGTGGGGCAATTCCTCGAGGTGGTTGTTGGAAAGGTTCAAGCTCGAGAGGTTCACAAAGTTCGAGGCAAAATTCGTCGGCAAATAAGTCAGCTGCATGGACTTGAGGTTGATGCTCGAGAATTTCTGAGGGTCTGTGAATTGGTTCTCCGTTGAGATCACCATGTTTTTTAACTTCAAAAGAGGATAGTCGTTGTAGTTCGCCGGACTCTTCTCGGTCAGATGGTCGTGGTAGTCATGGTCGACTATTTTGTCTGACGTTGGCACAGGAGGCATGTCTGAAATTGAAATAAATGAGAATTTCTAGGAAAACAGATTAAAAAATATAAACTATCTGTTGGAATATAAGCTGGGCGATGCAAAAAATTTGGAAACAAAAAATTGTTTTAGAAGGGTTATATTTACAGGAGGATGAAAAAACGTGGACCCAAATAAGAAATTGATCTGGACGACTGTTTTGAAAGACAAATTTTTAACAGAAAAAAAGTACATACAGTATTGAGAACAAAATTTTTCAGATGTTCGCAAAAAACGGAGTCAACAATGTTAAACGATTTTTCATTTGAATTAAAAATATTAAAAACATTTCTAATTAAGAAACAAAACTTACTTATTTTTTGTCCGCTTCGATCGACTGTCAATTTCAAAATAAGTTAAATATTTTAAATATCAGCTGCATAAAATTGTTTATGCAATGAAACGATAGGAGATTTTGTTTGCTCCAAGGAGGTGATTACCGATATATTTTCCTTCCTGTCTGAAGTTTTTGCTCTGACGCTCCTCAAATGACGAATATTATATTTCTTGAATTCTAAACAAAGGGTTGCCAAATACCAAGTACCACGAATAAATGCTTTTATATTATTTTCTCCGCCCCCTGGGCCAATGACACAAATGTCATGCCCTTCAATTAAAACTTTCGTCAACAATTTTTCAAAAATCAGAATGCTCTTATGCAGTGCTGCTCCCAATCCTTTTAAATAATGTGACGTCACATTATTAGTCTTTAATAAAATTCAAATAAAAGGAGTGTCATCCAAATTGTGAACAAAAAATTTGAAATCTCTGAAACATTTTTTGTTCAATTTTTTGTTCAGTATTTTTTAATAGAATTAATTATTACAAACGAAATTATAAATAAACAATTTAGATTTCGTTTTATTATTTTCGTTTTGAATTTGTTTCTGAAGCACCAGAGGGCGTTGGTGTCTCCCAAGTGTGTGTGAGATGAAAGGTGAACATAACCTATAAAATTTGAATTGCATTGTTATTGCGGTGTTACACATGGCTCAGTAAGTTTAAAAGTAGGATTAAAAATTTAAAATAAATTAACAAAAAAATGTTCGTCCTTGCCGAGTTGAAGGACACTGTGAGAATACCGCCCTGGAAATTTAAACGTAAACTGAATGACGCAATTGCGGATGAACTGAACAGGAAACTTGCTAACAAGGTAAATAAACAAAAAAAGCTGTACAAAATATTGGAGCTAGTCTGCATGAAAATTATTTCATAACTATAAAAATATAAACAAAATAAAAATTTGTTCATTTGGTCTCATTTGAATTTCTTCTTTTGCAGGTTTTCTTAAACGTAGGACTGTGCATAGCCTTGCATGATATTTTAAAGATTGAGGATTCGTACATCTTCCCTGGAGACGGTTCTTCTCACACCAAAGTTATTTTTCGTTATATTGTTTTTCGTCCTTTCATAGAGGAAATTTTAATAGGAAAAATTCGATCCTGCAGTGCAGAAGGAGTTCATGGTAATATCATCATGCTCTCTTACAACAAATTTATGATGAATATGTTTATATATGTATATTAGGTGAAAAACAAATTTAAAAAGTTCTTTTGGATAACGTTTTTTATTTTTTATTTCAGTTTCATTAGGATTTTTTGAAGATATTGTAATCCCACCTCACAAATTGCAACCTCCATCAAGGTTTGATCAAACTGAACAAGTGTGGGTTTGGGAATATGGGACAGGTGATGGAGCAAAGCATGACTTATTTATGGATGAAGGTATTTCAAAATATAATTTAATATTATGACTGTAATGTTATTTATTCACTTATTATAATTTTCTTTAAATATTAAAGTCAAAGTCTGACCAATGAGAAATTTAATTTATTTTAATTTTCTTTGCCAATAGGTGAGACAATTAGATTTAGAGTGGTAAGTGAGAAATTTACTGAAACATTACCAAAAGGACCTGAAGGTAGTGAAGTTGGTGAAAAGTCGGAGGCGAAAAGTACTTCACCTTACGTATTATCGGTAAGTCATCAATAAATTTGATTTTATTGAGAAAAATATTTTCATAGTTAAAAATTAATTCGATGACAGGGAAATTAAATAATTTACTAATTCGATATTGATAAACCTTTTCAGGGTGCCATTGATGAACCAGGTTTAGGTCTTATATCGTGGTGGGCAAATGCAGGAGACTAGTATATATAATTTTGATATATTGAATAAAAGAACTAAAAGTATAAGTTTTTGAGTAGTTATTATATTTTGTAAATAAATTATCGCTGCACAAACTCAAATGTTCAAAATTAAAATCTTTATTTAATTGTTATGCTCTCTGTACAAAATATCGACTTATAATTTTATTTAATCACCATTACCTTTTCAATCTCTTCCTCGTCACTTTCTCCTCCTCACCTTACTCCTTTTGTTCTTGCAATTAATTCCTTTGCATTTCCTTTTCACTTCACAAGAAATGCTGAATGCGCGCGCACAATTATATTATTATTTTTAGTTCGTCTGCCAGCTACTAGATAGCGTTGTTTTCACTTCAGAAAGAGAGGTTAAGTTTAAATTTGCAAACTTTGTGTTTAGAGATGAATAATTTCTAACTTGTGTTATTGGATTAATATTAATTGCAAAAATCATGGAGGATCAAGTGTGTCCGAGATGTAAAACAACAAAATACAGAAATCCATCCTTGAAATTGATGGTTAATGTCTGTGGCCACACTTTATGTGAAAGCTGTGTTGATTTACTTTTCTTGAAAGGTTATATTACTGTTGTACTACTCTAATTCCATTATTCATCTATTTATTTATCTCGTCATTCATTTAGTGTGCAATTTATTTGTAAATTATTTTTGATACAATATGAATAGTGTGTTTATAAATTCGGTATTATTTGACATTCAACATTTTGACAGAAGTATTTTTGGATACTGTTTTTACAATTTGTAACAATAAAAATAAAGAAAAAATTAAAATAAAAAACAGCCATTTTTCGTAGGATCTGGATCGTGTCCTGAATGTAACATTCCTCTGAGAAGGATAAACTTTCGTGTACAACTTTTCGAGGATGCTTCAGTAGAAAAGGAAATGGATGTTCGCAAAAGGATTCTTCGTGATTTCAATAAAAAGGAAGATGACTTTGAAAATCTTCGCCAATATAACGATTACTTGGAGGAAATAGAGAATATTATTTTCAATCTTCTGAATGGTATAGATGTCGAAGAAACTACGAAAAAAATTGAACAGTACCGACGTGAAAATAAGGAGCAGATAATTAAAAACAAAACCAGACTCGGTAAAAAGGATCATGAGATTGAAGAGATGTTGGAAATGGAGAAACAACAAGAAATGGAACGTCGCAAAGAACTGGCCAGACAAGAACTGGAAGTGAAAAAGCGAAAAATTCTGGAAAAGGAAGCGCTCATTGATGAACTCATGTTTTCAGATCGAGACGCTAGAAATATTTTGGATAACTTTTCGTGCACAATTCAGGCTACGAGGGAAGAAGAAAAATTATCAATTGTGCCAAAAGCAACACATTTCAGTACTGGAATTCAGTTTGGCAGCAGTCATGATCAACAGACACTTGCGTCCATTCCTAAATTTGATGAGGGGCCTATGTACACTTATATTCCAATCAAACAGGACTTTGAAGGCCCTGAGCCACCGTCAGCTGTCAAAATTACCAGTAGAGGATACCTGGCACATATTCGAGAACCTTTACCTGCTGCAAAGAGCGGTGGTTTTGTATCCACAATCACGTGTTTGAGAGCGTTACAAGAAGCAATGTCTGGATTGTATCATTTCCCTAATCGACATGAACTAGAGCCTTTAACAATATGATCTCTATCTTGTTATATAAAAGCATATAGCTTTTTTGTTAATATAATTTGTAAATATATTTATACATAAATTTATTCATGTAATTTCTATGTAAGATCAAACTGTACAAATTCTCAATTTTCAATAATAAGAATTACAAACATATCCTTTGTTTTATGTAGAAAATTTTATTTACATTATTCAGCTTTAACAAATATTTAGTACTATTTTTACAATAAATATATAGATAACAAATAAACAATTTTACAATTAGAATACACTGTTGTTAAAATGGTTTAAAATTTTTTTCCTTCATGTACAAATTTTGATATGAATTTTTGGGCAAACTTGAACGATTTTGACATAAGCTAATTAATAATTTAAAAAATCGACTTGTTTAAATTTGTTATTTCAAAGAATTCAATACAACAGCAGTTTTACTGTACCTGAAGTAAACATTCTTGATATCAAAATCATGCTGAATGTAAAAATTGAGTCGTGAATTACAATAACGCTTTTTCAACTATAAAATTTAAGAAGTAACTTTACTTTTGGAATGAAAAAAGTCAGATCACTGTTGGAAAAAAAGATTCAGTTAAATAATAAGAAATTAATCTCGAGATTCTTATAATTAATATCCATGGCTATATTAAAATAATTCCAGAGGATTTTTTAGTACTTCTTGAATCATATGATTTAATATCACCGCTTTTGCTGAAAAAGTAAATAAAACATTGTTATAGTTCGGTTATACTAAAGTTGATCTTTTTAAAGAATTGTATGTTTCTCTATTTGCATGGAAAAACTAAGTACTAAACAATTTTTAAAAAATAAAAATATTTGTTGAACTGAATGCAACAAACAAAAATTAATTGACTTTTTCGTGTAAATACCTTGTAATGACTTGTTCGTAAGTGCAATTTTCAACGCACTTTGTTCGTGTACATTTCTATGAGTTACATCAGCTCCTTTACTTAATAATTCATAACAGACATGAGGATGATCACCATGAGCAGCATAAATAAGTGGTGTATTCCCCTCCTGAAAAAATTGTTGAATTGTGATTAATGAATGATTTAAAAAACAATGAAAACTTAACAATACTTGAATAGAACAAACATTTTCTTCGGCATTGACATCAGCTCCATGATCTATGAGTAATTTAACAATATAGTGATGACCGAATGCTGATGCTAAATGTAACGCAGTTTCTCCCTTGGTCGCACAAAATTCTTTATCAGCACCTGCTTTCAGCAAGAGTCTTGTACTATTTAATTGGCCATACTGAGCTGCCCACATTAGACCTGTTAATCCATTTTCATCTGGTTTATCAATTATCCCTGATGATACAACTGCAAAATAGATGATAACAACTGTTAATGAAATGTTTTTTATTATATTAAAAAATTTCAATAAAAATGAATCCACCATCGATGGTTGGTACCTTGATTTATGTGATCCTGTGTTAGTTCTCCTTGACCAGCTAATGTATAAAATGTGATATCACTCCCTTCATGGGGTAAGGTAATTTCTGTTTTGGTGTTTCCTCTTTGTAAATTGGTAAGTAAAGTTGACGGCTGTAAGAAAAAGAAAAAACAAATAAATATTTTGTTTAACAATGTTTCGAATGTTCGAAAGTATTTTTTTATCCAATCAGTATATTATAATAATGATAAAAATGATCCTTCTAAATGTTCACTGACTGTTGAATGTGAATAGAAAATCAAATAGGAGTAAAACTATTTTTCAATGTTCAAACCCATGCGTCTTTATGCACACAACTACTTTGTTTTATACAAAAAATTGTCCATACGTACTTTGGTTAAATTTATATTATTCAGGTACAAATTTTCTTTATTCTTTGGCCCCATAATTTACTGTAAAAAAATTTCGAAATGAATAGTATTTTTGTTTCAATTCAACTTCTTATCTTATATTGTTTGTATGACAAGAATACGATGTTCTTTTAATACGCCAAGTCAATTCACAATAATCATGACATAAAAATTGATACAATTTTTCTAAATATATTTTCACTATTTTTAGTCTAAATGAAGTTATATCTAATCATTTCGAGTATCTTTTTACAAGTTCGGTTATTTGATTTTCTTAATCTTCATTGATGAGTGTCTTCAGTGTTGAGTGGCTGATGTGTGATTGCATTTTATTGTCCAAGTGTTATGTTAATAAATTTGAACAAACAAAACAATGAATTTTGAGTTCAAAAATGTGTACAAACCTTGAAAACACATTCAAACCAAATTTTGTGCAAATAATTAAAATGATTCAAGATGAATTAAATGATGCAGAAATAAAATGATTCAAAATCAAGTAAACAAAAGTTTAAACGTTTACAAATAAAGAAATTGATATTAGTATTTGTTATTTATTATAGAATTTAATTTTCTAACATGACTGAATGAAGATTTTTGAAACGAAATTTGTTAAATGAAAATTTAAGTGAATGATATTCAAAAGAATGATAAACCTTGTACGGTTGGAAGGCACTGGTTCTCGTTGCATCTTGCCAGGCTCCAGGAGCCCACTGCCACTTTCTTTCAATAGGTTCTGTCTTGCACTCAACATTACTCGGCTTGCATATCAGAGGTCTGGGTCGTATTCCTATGGACACTTCATTGTTGCACACTCGTACACTTCCGGATTTCGTGTCCTTGCCAAGTTTCTCATAGTTGATCGAATTTTCCTCATTCTCTTCTTTCATAATTCAAATTCTGTTGTCAAACAATAATGTTTGATTTATTTGAATATCTTACCTGTTAACTATTAATGTTAGGTTAGGTGTGTAATCAAAGCGTTATTTCTAGCATTTCGGAACTGTCAGTGCATGGCTCTGGAAGCTCTGGAATCACCACCAAAAATCTCACGCCGCCTGTTACCAAGTGGCATTTCTCTGAAACATCAATCGATTCTCCCAATTCAAATTTTCGCGCCATGTCAAATTATTTTGCGGCAAATTCAAATTTTTCTACTTGACAAGTTAAAAAAGAACAAATCATTATATAAATATATATATAACATTATATTATAATTATTAATATATAACAGAACAATATCAAAATAAAAAACTATTTATTTTTCTTTTTTCTTTAAATAATTATTACATTTGTATTAAGATGATGAATTTCACTTTGATGAATTGTATTCTGTCAAGTAAAAAAAAAAAAAAAACAAAGAATATTCATTCATACAGACAAATGTATTTATACTATTAAGGCCGTGTTAATAAATGTCAAAACCCTCCATATTTTTAGGTATAATTTGTTAACGGTAATTGAGATAATTTTGTATTAATCTTGGAGCACCATTTCGCAGCATATAAAATATATACAAGCTGTGTTGTATAGTTCTGTCGAAAATAAATTGAGCTCAATATTGAGATCCGATCAATCGTCTTAACAATGAGTAATACTTACAGCCGGTGGATTAAAAATACTGACACAATTCTACGCTAGATACAAAGTTAATCAAATACTGAACCGAGTAGCAAAATACAACTATTAAGACACATTTGGCGTAGGTCTTTATTAGTACTGCCAAGTTAGGGGGAACATGCGTGTGCTAAGTATCATCTCTGGAAGTATCGCTTGTGCCTCCGTACGATGTCATACGGTTTCTCAAGGGACTCGCCTCATGCTGAAACGCAAACGATTAATCATTACCATCATTGTTTAGGAATCGCAGCGACGCGCCCTTATCTCATAATTTATGTCTCAGGTAGAGCGACAGCACAAGCGCAAATAATGCACGCAACTAAAACGAATAGTAGCGGACAAAACAGTGTCAAGCAAAAAGTAAACAAGTCCAAAGGAAACAAAACGATAAGCGAATTGCAAATTACACAACTACACCTAAAAAAAAACAAACATTATCAGAGGATATGTTTCCAGGAATGGAATGAAACGTCGGAGAAGAAAATAAAAACAATGTCATCTCGGAACGATTTCTCTTTACTTTCTCTCTATTATCGTAAATTGTTCATCGTAAAACATCTTGTACAGAAAATTTTGCGACAGTCGTCTCAACAACAAAACGCACAGTTTGTAATTTATTGACCGGGGGTTTCGTGACCCCGCGACCGCCGATAAAAATTACCGTACAGAAGTTGTACCCAGACGTGGAACGATCAAAGCCAACGAATACAACGAAAATTCGTCCCACCGCACATCATAATCGTAACATTTATAGCAGTAATTAATAATTAATTATAAATGTAATCATTTAAATATCTAATAATTAGTACAAATCGGTCGGTACAATATAAAAAACGCTCGTGGGTCGCGCGATAGAAAAAACATCTGCAAATGATAAATTACAACCGATTTAATATATTAGACCTATTCAATACAATTATAATCAATGCATCGTTTTGCTTACAAAATTAAATACTCGTTATCACCATTCAGTACACAATACATGATTGACATTAAAACATGGAATATGTTTGCATTTATCATATATATATATATATATATATATATATATATATATATATATATATATATA
>JAAMPD010000654.1:7500-41720 GCA_025266255.1 Trissolcus basalis | reverse complement strand
CTTATTTAAAAATTACAACAAATTTAGTAAGTAATTTTACCCTTTGATGTAAACATACTGAAGATACATACTGTATTTTATATATTTTCAATTGACAGTCACCCAAAACAAATTAGAAATTATAACAGAAAATGACAATAAATATCAAACATATATTTCGGCTTAAATTATTTTAATTTTAAGTTAATAAATTACTATTTTTTACAGTGTCCTGAATTAAAGTTTCTTATTACCAATTCCTGATCAGTGTTTCAGACTCAACTTTTTTGTTTTTAAGATATTCATATTTTTACTTTCGGATCTGGTAATGAATGGCGCATAGAAAATTGGTCTGTTTGTTAAATTCGCTGGAGCTTAAATTGTAGAATACTAGTTGTTTAGTGATTCAGTGTCCGCTTGACAGGTGTCGATCGACTCGCAATGCTCGGCTTGCACGGTACACGCCCATAGAAAAATTGCGATCCTGTCGCTGAGTTGTGTTGGTCAGTCCTGTGATGTTTGTTAGACGCGCTGAGTTGTCCGTGGGCTCGCGCTCTGCGCACGAGATTGCCGGCACATCCTGGGCTTCTTCAAGATCCTTCAAGCGTAGGGAGCATCGTCTGACCGAGCTACTATACCAAAACAAACAGGCCACTTAGTCAAATTCAGCCTCATCGTTTCATCATTGATTAGTTATCTAATGACAAGTAGATAAAACAAAAATTATATCATTCCCCACATTAAAATTCGACTTTTGTTTTGAAAATCACATCAAAATAACCAGAGGCAGTCATTTTCATTATTTATGAAAAATCTCATTTTTATTTGATCCTCAGTTTTAATAAATAAGAAAAACAAATTCACAAAAACCAATTTAATTTATTCTCAAGTCAATAATTAATCGAATTAAAAATTAAATTAATCAATAAGTAAGTCAATAATTGTTTTCCATATAAAAAAATTAAATTGAAAAAATTTGGAGTGCAGAAAATTATTTTCAATCAATGAAAAAATTCAGACGTTTTTCTTTCCAAGCATTAAATTAAAATATTTTTAAGTCAGTCGGAAAATTATTTCTGTGTAAATTATGTAAAAAAGGTTAAAATTTTCTAACTAAAAATGAAATTTGAAAAGACTAGTTTGAGGGTTGAAAGTCAGTTTGAATATAATTGAAAATAGAATATTATTTTACTATTAAAAAGAGTTTAAACGTCGTACCAAGAGGAAAATTTTCAAAAACAAGTCTGTAGTGTTAAAAAAAGCGTGAAAATGAGCGCCTCAGGTGATTCTAGGATTAAAATTGAATTGATCCTTGTATTAAACCAACAGTTAATTAATTTATGAGGAATAAACGAACTCAACATAGAAACAATAAAAGTTTATCAAACTCGCCATTAAACGTCAGCCAGTCAGGCTTCCCCATTAAAATGCCCAGTGTGATTTGCAATTAAGAAACAGTAAACACATGAAACGACACAACCGTGCAACTTAAATGCCACATGAAGCTTATTAACCGAAGGCATTCCAAAATCTACATTTATATTGGGAAACGTGTTTTTCAAAATAAATTCGCTCGTTACGAGCATGAACTTCCGTCTAACAGGTTTAGCGCGTCGCGACTGCGTTTATTTGTCGAAATATTCATATCTTCGTTTCGCGCGCGACAGATAAAATGGCTCTGCATGGAAAATTTGTCCGGGCGAAATTTATACCGTCTGTGAAAAGTGTGCGACAAATTGAATGAGCCCTCGAGATAATTCCGTATCAAATTAACGAGCGCCGGCGCGCAATTATGGGCGAATTTAATTTACAATCGATGATTGGAATTCGAACCTGGTGAATGAATCTAAAGTGAAATGTATCTTGTAACAAGAGAGAGAAACATCAAGAGGAGACAGTTGCGCCCAGCGTCCTACTGAGTCTTGACCTTATCTAGCGAGAAATGTATGGTTTCATTGTGCCAATGAATTTAAGGCACAAGTGTTTATGTCGCAATTAGAAACGAAAACACCCGTACAGACGTCATGATTTATCGACGTTTGTGCCTACTAAATTTCAAACAAATGTACTTTCTCACTTCCTCCTTGCAACCTCGGCTTGACGTCAGACACAATCGGAAACTAATTGCAAATCTAAAGTTATGAACTCAAAAAACTCATTTCACACTAGAAGTGCCAAGGAAAATGTACCTCGAGAACTATACTTGGGATAAATTTATGTGAACTTGTCATTTCTTCATTCATGCAGGCTTCAAGGTGGGACATGCAATTTTCTAATTTAGTCAAATATTTTTATCGGTTTCAATTATCTACCTATACTGATTATCTATCTACAAACAAATATTGACTATCTATAAACTGATATATTTCATTTGGAATTTCGGCTTATGAATGATACATACAAAAAATACATTTTTACGATAAAAAAAATTTTCGAATTTGATTTTGTGTAACTTTCTCACACTCTGCTAAATTAATTATGAAAAATAAAAATACAGATGGTTTAATTTAAAACAAATTTTAAATGTGCAGATACACAGTATTTACAACATTAAATTTAAAAATTAAAAAATATCCGTTTACTGATGAAGAAATGACAAATAAAAGACTGAACGAAAAATTCAAACAAACAGCCCTTTTTAAGTTGCACTAACAATAATCTAAAAATATCAACATGACTAATAAATAAACCGAATCAACATCTAAAAAAGTATATAATTAATTCACAAACTGTCATAATACATGGACACCGATATACACAAGCAGTGCATTTTTTGACTAAGTTAAAATTGCATATAATTCTATCTAAAAGTTCTATCAGATTATTCAAACGATTACTATAATATAATTTGAAAACAATGAGCCATACAAATTTGAAACATTTGCAATTGTAAATAACTCTTATGTAAATACTGATATTTTGACAGTTTCCTCAGAACCAACTTCAAGATATAATCAAGATTCAACATTTTTTTCATTTTATCAAATCTACAAAATTTAAATACCAAACACCTTATTGCAAATTCACAAATTTAAATGTTAAATACATTTTTTACGTCTAAACATTAAAAACCTCCTGACAGTTCTATCATTATAAGAACTTCGAAATAAAAATTAATTCCTGAACACTTATTAGGAGTGTAATATTGGAATCCGGAACAATAAAAAAGAAAAAAAAGAGAGAGAGAAAAACAGCTCGCTCGGAACGGTGGCAAATATTTGACATCAATTTGATAGTGGTTGTCCGCGGGATGTGTCAGTAAGTCAAATCGCGTAGTCGATAAATAAATGAGTTTTCGACGTCGAAGTGTGTGTGGCGCGCATGAGTTCGTTGGATTGGAGCATATGCAGGGCGTGTGCCGCGAGTTACGCAACGAGTCGCTCGATTGTCCCCTTATGAAATCGACGATCGTCGATGACGAATGGCAATGCGGCCAAGCGAACAACAAGCGCTACCTCAACAAATGCGATTATTAGATGTGCAGCCGTTATTCACCTGTGTCCCACCTTCGGTCTCGTAATCGACGTCCTTGTTAGGTTTTTCGTCGGCGACTTTGGCTCGCCTTTCCTTGAACAGATCCGCCACGAAATGCCCCTGCAACAATCAAATCAACCGTCAAAATCTCAACACAATAATCATCCCCGAACAATCTGCAACACATTTTTTTTATTCTTTTTTCACATCACAGAATGAGAAAAAATGAAATCGACTTTCTGTCATGATACTTTTTTCCCCTATTTCGTGTCGGATGAAAAATGCGTCTTTGCAAAAATAAAAAAATGGAAAATTTTTGAAAGTCAACGTACTCTCGACGGTACCGACACATTTTCCTCGACTACAGGAGCTACAGAGGCTTCTGGACAATAGGTCTGGAAATGAAAATCAGAATAGGTGATAATTTAGGTATCCCCTTTGCTGAAAGTGCAGTTACACACCTGCTGTGAGGTTAATTAAAGGTGACAACAAAAATTGGTAATAGGGAAGATGAAAAAGGAAAGGAAAGTTTAAGCGTCATTTGTTTCTGATTTTACAAGCGTGCAGAAGCGTAAAACCGTTATGAGACCGTGCGAAAATTTGCTAGGCGGTAGTGAGGTGGAAAAAAATGTTACTCTTTTTTTTTTGGTGTCCCCCAAAGGACAATAAAGTGTTCGAACGGTACAATAGCGTACGGATTCAGTACAATAAACGAGGGAATTGTAAAGTCTAAAAGCAGATGGGATTGGTGTTGGTGCATTGAATGCCAGACAAAATGTTATCTTTCTGGTATTGCAAATAGTGCAGCGCGATACCATAAATCTGGGCGACGCTCGGGCTTTCTCATGGACCAACAGTAAGTGTTATTAAATGCGACGTGTCAGAAGTCAATTTCGCTTCTCGCCTGGGTATTAACTTTTCGAATACAACCGCATACTTTATGAACCGAATGTTAAAGTTCAATTGATGGTGTACATAAATTCAATTAAAGTTCATAACTAATTTTTTTATCTGTCAGCTGTGAATTTTTTCTTTCTTTCTTTTGAAAATGAGAATACCAAATTTTACAATGTAGAAACTTTGACAGGAACAATTTTAAATATCACAAGACAAAGATAACATTTGAAATATCAATGTTTAAGAAAACCAAATTTAAATATCAGATCTTGAATCTTACATTTTAAATATCACTCAACAAAACTCCCAAATTTAGAAATATAAATAAAACCTTACAACGCAATTAATTTAAATAATTTGAAAATTTCAAGATAACAAAAAAACGTTTAAAATGGAAAGTGCCCAGGCTATAATTAGCATCACAATCGGAAGTTTAGAACAAATTATGCTAAACAAGTATTGTCTCAACGGAGCATTAAAAAATGTCTGAATGAAACATGTGGGACTCGGATGCAAAATTTAATACAATCGAAATTCTTACTTTTGTTTTGCAGTTGGTAATTTTTTGTTTGACTTTGATTGATAAAAATGAATGACCAAAAGTGATGATTGGTGAGGATAATTAATTTTGTTTGGTTTGAATTGGAGATGCGCAATTGCTTCATTTCGTGTGACGCAATTCGCCCCGCTCGGGGGCACTGAAATCTGAAAGATTATTTACCATAAGTACTGCATTAATTGCGCCAATCATGAGACCTGCGAGGACGTCGCTCCAATGGTGCTTGTAGTCTGAAACGCGCGTCATAGCGGTGTACCAGGCCAGAGATATTGCGATGAACTGTAGCACATGCTTCAGCAACCTGCTACCTTTCCATGTGAATCTCAACTGGATGTACATCTAAAAATCAAAACAGTTTATTTTAATCAAACAAAATATTTCTACAACAATTATTGATTCTGAACCAAAATTAATTAACAATAGAAAACAACATTTACACAACATTTACACAACCATTAAAAAATTAAACAATTATAAATTAAAATTAAAAAAAGGAGAAAATAGAAATTGGGAGGAGAACGTTAAACGGAATATTTAAAGTAATGTAAATGAAATTCCAGTTAGAAATTGAAACGACTAGAAATTGAAAACGATTTAATATTATTTTCACACGATTTCATTATTGAACTTTTTTTTCTCTCTTCACGGCAATTAATTAGGTTTAAACAAATTGTTCGGAGATAACTTTATTTATAGCCGGACAGAGTAAGAGCGATTTTCTCATGTTATGAAGAGATAACTTAAATTAAATCTTCTCTTTTATTAACAACTCTTTTGTTACAATTAATAACCTCGCTCTATTAGAATTTGAATGAGGCCTTATTATACTTAGAATTGCTCGCGCAGATAATGTCAACATTCATATTCAAATGAAACACGCCAGCATCATACCGGTCATAAAAGCATCAAATTATTTTCATAAAAAAACAATCCGCACCGGCGATAAAAAATTTAATTTCCCATTAAAACTTTCGTCCCCGTCTTAGGAGCAGTTTCATCAATCATCCCTGATCATCCGAACGACACGATTCAACCGAGAACATTACCTATTAATTATTTCACTTTAATCTCAGCCCATCAATCACAACCAAACAAAATATTTATCGGTCATCGATCGTCGCTTATAAATCACAATTCGCCATCGACCTTATCAAAACATCTTTCATCAGTTTTTTCCAAATCCCCCAAACGTCTCGTTTCAATTTCACTTTTTATTTTTTCACCGCAAAACAAAACTAATGGCAGCATAAATCACACGGTATTCGGAAGCGGTATTTGTTTAAGCTGAAGTCATCATTGTGAAAAAAAAAGAAAAAAAGAAAATGTTTGTGCATGCAAATAAAGAGGGACCTAATATATAAGTGGCGAACGAAGTGGAGAAAGGATCTAAAAAAGAAAACAAAGTGAAAAATAAAAACATTAGTGGAATAAAAAAAACAAGAAGAAGAATTTTAGAAGAAGAGTAAATAAAAAAGGGATACTCACCGCAAGGAAGAGCATGGTGTACATGGAGAAGGAAGAGTGGCCCGAGGGAAACGATAATCTGAAACCATCGATCGATTCGTGTCAAGTGGAATTGCATTTAACAGAAAAGAAAGATTTTTCTGGCCTGCGGCCCATCTCGAGACAATAAGTGTGCTCGAACTAAATTATGTGCCGACATTACGACAGCAAAATGAAGCGCAACTTCAAACACCCCTTATTCAATCTTTTTTCTTCCAGTTTCTTTTTTTTTTTTCACCTCTTTTAAAAATTTGCAAAACATTCCTCTTTCAGGATACTAAGTACTTGTAGGAATAAGGAGAAACAGTTGAAAGAATAAAAATGAAAAAAAAGAAGAGAAAAAGTTAAAAACGAAAGTGAAAACAAGAATAATGAATATACCACGGCCAATATTATGACAGGAACGAATTTGCAAGTAAAAGAAGATACCGATCAAAAGCGTGTCTAATCTGAAAAGAATCAAGCATTGAGAGAGAGAAAAAAAATTATAAGAGAAGCTGGATAAAGGCATCATCTTTCATGTTATTCGCATTTTTGGTTTCTATCAGTCCTGCCATCGTTATTTATTGCCGTTGAATTTTGTTGCTAAGATTAAATCGGTTTTCTGGAAGATTTGAATCTGAGAAGCGGCGCGCAAAAATTATATACATCTGGCTGCAAAAAGCCAGTCGTGCAGTGTCAAAAGGCAGAAAAATTCTATGACGAGGGAGAGACAGGAGAGGGGGGTCACAGAACTACCAAAACGAGGCCGATTAATTAGAGGAGATAAGCCTCACATTGGGAGGTTTGACAATTTTTTTGTCTAACCCACCTCCCCTCCTTGGTATAATTTTTCTTAAACGGTTTATCAGCAGACATGGAAAAGGTTTTAGCTGAATCATCATCCGACCGTTTGAGAGGCCAAAAAAGGATTATGCTAAATTAGAACAGTAAATCCCACTGACGGAAGCTTGTGATATTATTTACGACCCCACGACAGTGGTATTAGTAACGTGAAAACGATTCTAGCACAATCTATTAGTCATTATTTATACATCAATAAACATCAATAAAAACTTGGAAAAAAAATGAGTTCACAAAGGAAAGATTAAAAGAGCCTAAAAACGAAGACAGAGTCAGAAAAAAAAGTGACGAACAAGAGCGTAAGAAAAATGGAAGAAGAAAAATGAAATTGATAAAATTTGCGTCTGGGCTCTAAAACGAAACTATTTTTGCAGCAGCGGTTTGAAAGGTCGCTTATTTGAAACAACCGCTCGAAATAATTTGTCGACCTATAAATCTTGCTCTTGTACTATTGGGCTGCTTCTTTTTTGTGTTCGTTGAGCACTTTTTTGCCTCGCCTATTCCTGCGCCTCTTTGCTCACGCCTGTACAGATGAATGAACGAATGAATGAACTCTCTGTGTCTTTATCGTTAATTCTCAATGCTCGCCTACGTACAGTTACAGCTCTATGTAAAACACCGGCCTTAGACACATGCTCGAGTGTCCGAGAAGCTGACGTTAAAACGAGAGCTCATCACTTGACACAAAGTTGTTGCGTGACTTGGTCATTTGTGAGAAACAATTCTCGGTTGTTGCTTATATCTCGCCTACAATTACCATAATTTGGATATTTTTCAAACGAACCTGCGTTTTGTAATATCTGGTTGGTGTAATGAAATTTATGAAAAAATAGGATATCACTGAGGGCGTGAAAAAATTCAACCTGGCTAAAAATATACTTGTCATGAAAATCTAATCAATAATTTCTAGTTTAAGTAACAAAATGTTGCAATCATTTTTAACCTTTCATTTAAAATTTTTTTATCGTTTCATATAGTTTTCAAGTTTCCGTTTTTATTATTTTTGAAAGAACGTTCTGAGAATGAGAAATAAGGGAAGTAAAGTGTTTGTTATTTGTAAAATACTCAAAAATGTCGTAAACGTCAAAAACAGAAAATTTTATCTTTGGTTTTACGTGAAATATTACGTGTGGGTCAAAATGATCCATCCGTTCTTTTCGTCAGGTTTCAATTTTCGTCCTTTTAGTGTAAAATGAAAAATGATGTTTTTCAATGAAGAATGAATATTTGCGATGATACTTAAAAATTCCTATAAAAAATAAACAGTTTAAATTATAAAAATAATAAAAATGAAATTAAAAATGTCCTTTATATATTACAAATTATTACGTATTACACATAAACAAAATTAAATGAAAATAAAAAAATAAAAAACAAAACGTTTGTGTCAGCGAATTTGAAGTTTTTAAAAATTAATTTTAAAAAACAGGAGAAAATTGGAAATTCCTATAAAAAGCAAACAGTTTTAATGAAATGTAATAAAAATATTTTAAATGTCTAATAATTAACGAAACAAAATTAAAAAGATCCTTTTCCATTTCAAATATTAACAAAATTAACTCAAAATAAAAAATTGAAAACAAAACGTTTGTGTAAGCAAGTCTGAAGCTTTTAAAAAAGCAAGTAAAGAGAGTAACTTTTTTTTAAATTGTTGAACATTAATTATGTACAATGTTGCATTGAGATTTTTTGGCGTTGTTCGAGTTCAAACAAAATCAACGACTATTAAAGAAATTTGCATCTCATGAAACAGGTAGTAAAACACGAGCGAACTAATTGAGCGGCAAAGCCTGGTTGAATATAATTTCGTACTGTTTGCAGTGAGCAGGGTTACAAGTGTTTGCCGAAACGAGCATTGTCTTGAGTGGAGTGAATAAGTTGCCTCGTCGTGCGTGTAAATATAAATAGCAATTCATTCGGTGGAAGTTGAGTATTCAAATTTTGAGACTGGTTGAATAAAGGACGCGGAGCCGGTGCAACTCGGGGCCAAGCAAAAACGATCTCCAGTGGAGTGGAACCTGTCTTTCAACCATGTCGTTAATATTTTTGCTACGTCACTGACAATTTCTGACCATCGCCGAGCTTTTCAATCAGGACCCATTTCAGCGACTGCACTTGTTCCTACCAATTTCATACCTCAACCTAAAATTAGACAAACATATAGTTCAATTTCAACCAAATTTCATAATTCATCATCTTCTTATCTTTAACCCCGAGGGACAATTTATAAATCGGCGTTCAACTTTGAAGAATTGCGGAAGAGTTTTTGCGTGCAAAAAAAAGGAACATTAGACACGTGTGGAACATCTGACATGATGTGTTTTGACATCCACCTATCAAGATGGCTAATGATTTTCTTTTTTCATCTCATGAGACGAAATTGTTTCAAATAATAATGATGATGATGATAATATAATAATAATAATAATAATCTTATGACTTTTTTTTGTAAATTTCAAAAACGTCTCTCACGATGGACTGTTTGCATCAAAATTATTTTACGTTCAAAATCCGAACGTGCGAGGAAGAAAATGGGCAACGAATGTTTGCTCGAGGGGACAAAATCCAAGGCAGATAAAAAAAAGCTCAGCTCGGATGCAGCGGATGCTCCATTGTTGTTGGCGAGTTATGCCACAAACGAGCCCTTAGCCATTGTGGAAATCAAGAGAAGGCTTCGAATTAATTTAGCCGAACGTCCTCGGGCGAAGTCACAACTCCACAGATTGAAATTCTCCCTGCGCTCTGATGCAACTCGTCGTTGCGCTTTTTTATCTCTCTTTCTCTTTCTCACTCTGCTGCGATTTTGATCATTCGTTGACCGCTTTGAATCCGGTCAATGCTGTGCACATTTGGGTCACGAGGCGGATAACACAGCACCCATATCGTTATCCTTTTCAGGAAGTGTTAAATCGTCCCTCACCGAAATACATTTTTATATGAAAATTAATTAAAAATGTTTCTTCGATTTTATGCACAACTGATAACTTTTTCTCAATTTATGAACATCATATTTTCCCCCTCATTTTTATCCCATTTGCAATATTAAAATATACTTTTAAAAAGTTATTAATACTTTTTCATGAGAATGCACAAATTCGTTTTTTTTTTTCAGTTTCAACTTTTTCTGTTTTAAATTAATGAATATAATTACTGGAAGATTTTTAAAACTTCCTAAAGCATATTCACATTTTCACTGAATGTTTTGCAAAATTGTAAAATTCAATAGTTGAAAAAACTGCAGTTTGAAATGTTTTAGATTTCTTGTGGTGTAATAATTTTTTTTTCTGTTAATTTTACCTTGATTCTTTGATTAACCTGGCACCATATTTCGTGGTACAATTGAATTGGTCGGCTGTAATATACTTGTGTTGATTTTCAGGCAACCTGCAGTCGATCGAAGGTTCGCACAGTTGCAAAAAGTGCGGTCTGAGCCGGCCTATGGTATATTTTGCTATATCCGTGAATAATACTGTCGTTGCCGCTCCGAAACCAAACGTTCCAATCTGCAAAAAGACCACGAGAACATGTTTTAATTTGACTTCTGCATTCGCTTTTGAAACTTTTTTTAATTGTCCTCTTTTATTTTTCAGTTTGTTTTCTTTTTTTTCTAAACTTACTTTTTCATATGCATTCAGGATCCAAGGCGGTATGGTATGGCCAAGAATGACCGTGTCAGACCTGTTACCCTGCGCCTTGGCATGTAAGAACTCGCAAGTCAGCATCTACAACACAAAAGAAACAAAAGTTGAGCTAAGAACTCCGAAAAAGACCATTTTTTCCGTACCCACGGGCGCTATCGCGTTACCAGCTTTTGTAATTCGAATGAAAAATGCTGAATTCAGCTGAATGGCATTTTTCATCGGCGCTGCACCTTTTCGGTGGTGATATTTTCAAACGAACATTAGAGGGAAGCCTGTTCTTAACGCTGTGAAATATGAATCCCCGGTTCCTGAAAAACACGAGGATTCAAGCGCCTCGAGAGATAATGTCAGGTAAATAGCCCTGTACCTGTTCAAATTTCGTGATCATTTTCACTCGGACCGTTTTCTTTACCTTTTCTCTCTCTCTTTGAAACTTCGAAATCAGTTTGCAATTAGCAAGCAAAAGTTTCGACGATGTTTGACAGTCATGGGGCCCAATTAAAATTCCCTCCCTAACTTTAATTTATTTCTGATCAAGTTTCTGATTTTCGCTTTGACTTTTTCTTTTCTTTTTTCCTTTTTTTTTGGGTTCTTTTGTAGTTTACATTTTTGGATTTCTTTTTTAGTTAACAAATTGGAAAAGATTCCTGAAAGGCGAGAGAGAGGGGGGGGGCGCAATTACGCATTTTTGCGAGTCGAAATTGCGCATCTGTCTCGTCAACGTCTACAATTTGTATTTTCTACCAAAACAAGTTCCACGGTAGCTCCGGGGCAAAACGGCGCCGGCCGCTTAATCCAACGCCGATGCGAAACCAAACGCCACTCAAACGCAGATGCGTAATGTATACAAGCAGCGCATCTCCGGCTCTGTCCCCCCTGAAAAACCTCGGCGCTTTTTTGTCCTCTGGTCGATTATGTACGATGCTCGGTTTCGGCCGCTAATGCAAAGCACCGCGGTGACACAAGCATCTCAAACCGACCCAAAACCGGCCGCACTTTCTTGTGGTTTTCTCAGGAATCCCTTTTTTTCAACCACAAATTTCGAAATTGTTCCTTCAATTAAATTAAACGAAGTTATATAAACAATTTAATTATATTTATATAATTATT
Source organism: Trissolcus basalis (assembly GCA_025266255.1). Taxonomy (NCBI): domain Eukaryota; kingdom Metazoa; phylum Arthropoda; class Insecta; order Hymenoptera; family Scelionidae; genus Trissolcus; species Trissolcus basalis. Next base: position 29,714 of record JAAMPD010000654.1, on the reverse strand, counting down.
ATAATTAATGTCAACTTTGTACAAGATTCTGCGACTTTTCGAAGTATAATTATGTTAAAGAATAAGATGTGTAAAATAAACAAATTGAAATTATATGTTGAAGTATGTAAAAAAAAACACGATTCGGTTTATGTAGATTGATTTCACTCGATTATATTCGTTTTACATTATTTTTAATAATTTTAAAATATTAAAATTGAAAAAAAAATTAATTTAATGAAAATTAAGACAAAAATGAGAGAAAAAATGAGTGAAAAATTAATCGATTTACATGTTTTAATTTAAAAATTTGATATTTTCAATATTGAAATACACGTTTATCATGTAAATAATTGTATGGGGAACAAAAAAATGCCTTTTGAAGCATTTTTGCTCGTCTCAATTTAATAAAAATTATAATAATTATATTATATAATATTAAATTATAAATTTAATAAAAATGTATTATAAAATTATTAATTATTTTTGAAATACATAGGCCCTTTTCTTCTAGGGCAACGATATATAATTAAATTAATAATTTTTAATATTAAAATAAATATTAATAATTATTTAATTATTTATAAATAATTAATATCATTTTTTATTCTATATTTTTTATATGTTTAATATATTTGATATACTTTCGTATGAATTTGATGGGTGGAAATCAAACTTTTAATCTCAAAAATTGCTTCAAAGCAAAGCCAAGTAAAAAAAAAGCGGAACAGTCAAAAGTAGAAGGATTTTCATAATCTCAATGGCAGACCCACTTTTACTCCTCGTCTGAAAGACATTTGGCAAAAAAAAACATTAGATACTATCCTGAATCTATTGATGTCAAGTGGATATCATTCGGGGAAAAACATGAACTAAAAACACTCATAAGCTTTCGAATTCGCTGGACCGATTCGGACACTGCCGGTACACAAAATTCAATAACTATTCTTTGAAAGGGAGAGAGAGAAAAAAAAGTAAAATCAATTTCCTCAATAAATATCAATACTTTTTCGTTCTGTCAAACATCGTAATGCAATTTCCAATTGGATAGCGCTGCGATGTTATCTCGCTGGTCTGAGTGATTTTCTAATACAATTTGATAAGGATGCATTCAGTTTGTACGACGAGAGATAAAACTAGATAAGATGTTCTCTCGCACTTATCAAGGAAAGTTTGACGTCGTTGTTTATTCTGACTCACCGTGCAAATAGGAAGAAACAGTCCGATTATGTATAGCATTGGACTGCTCACTCGGGACTTTTTCTGGAATGGGTGACTGATCGACTCATCGTTGCAAAAGAATCCCCGCTGAAAGGGCTCGGCGAACAGGAACAGGAACAAAATTGTTATGCCAACTGTAACAAAATTCACATTCATTATTTTCTTTTTATTCATTTCATTTTTAATATTCAAGTTCTTTTACATGTTTTTAATTTATTTATTCACTTTGATTTTTGCATATTTATTCCCGTTATTTATTTACTTTGTACTTTACATATATTTAACAACTTTATTTATGTTGTTTTTTTCAATATTTACTCATATTTATTGTTTGTTTTTTTATTTTATTTATTCATTTTGTTTACTTTTTTTTATATCTTTGTTTAGATTTTTTTTATTACATTGTATAGAAATTAATTAAATAAAATTATACAAATTATATAAATAATTTATTATTTATCATTATTTTTTTAATAACATTTATTATTCTATATTTTTATGGATTTAATATATTTACTTCATATTTTACATATTTTCTACATTATTTATTTATGTTGTTTTTTAAAATAATTATTTAAATTACTTGTTTGTTTTTTTATTCATTTTGTTTACCTTTTCTACATCTTTGTTTACATTTTTTATTTATTATTTTTTAACATTGTATGAAAAGTAAAATTCATATTGCAATCCTTACAATAAATATTGTACTCTTTACAATATAAATTTCATTCATTTTCGCAGTATCTTTTTTTAAAGTTTCGTAAAATTCTTGTTGTTTACTAAAATCATTCTGAGGAATCTTTTTACTTATATATGCATTAATTTTTTTTCAAACGAAGAATCTTTTAGCAATTCAAACGAGATGGAAAAAGTTCGATAACGTAACAGAGAAGGAACGCTAGTGGATTGTAAAAATGTAAACTAAGAGCGACGAGTAACATGAAATTTTAATCTGCTGTAAATCCCTAATTATTATAAGATGGCCGATTCACGAGTGGATTGGAGGTGCTCCTGGAATTGGAAGACACTGCCTATTTAATACACCCTTGGTTCGGGCAAACCTAATCCCGTCGTCTTTCTTTTCTCTTGCCCATCGCGATCGCGCGCGCCACGTTAAATCACGCGACGCTCTTATCTTCGCACTCGTAATGCAATCTTGCACGCATAATTCAACTCGCGCAACCGTGTTATTCATCCGCTGCGTGAAAGTACACGTGTTCCTCGAACACGCTTTCTGCTCTTACATGCGCGCTAACCCTTAACACTGTCAATTCCTTTTTTTTTCTTTCAATTTAATTTTACATTTCTTCGCATTTGTTGAGTTGCCAATTTATGCAAACAACAGGTGTAAACAAACTCCATTATCTGGTCTTATCTTTTTCATATTAGTTCACATTGTTTTTAGCTTCCTTATTAGAATTTTTTGTAAAATCAAAATGCTTCCGTTTATGTTTAATTGTTTCCAGTGTTATCTTTTTATAGAAGAGATGAAATTTTTTATTTCTGTTTGTTTATCAAATTTGTATTTACGATAGTGTTTAATTATTTTTTTTTCATTTTGATTTTCAACTGTAACAAAACATTTACATTTATATTTTTTTATGTTTACATTTTTAAAATTTTATTTTTTTAGTCTGAAAAAAATTGTTCATGCTTGTTTAACAAATTTGTGTTTATGTTTACATACAGTTTTGTTTGTTACTTTTGTTTATGTTGCAAAAATAAAGTTTTTTGTGATTGTGACGACATTCTTGCAATTTTTTTCGGATTCGTCTGTTTATCAGTGATAGAAACTGAATGGAGTTTGATTTGTCATGTAAGTTGAGAATGCAAATGACATATGTGCATGTACCTGATCGCGAAACAATATCCGCGAGCCAGATACGGCGACAACGTAACAAGTCAACGGAATCAATTTGACAATAATACATTATTCGTAATTGGCACTGGACATAAATTTATGCCAATTTAGAATACCATTTGCATTCCACTTACAATACACAGATCAATGCTTAGCAGTTTAATTGCCTCGCGCGCAGCCGACGTGAATTATTCATCGTATCTCTAATAGATGTCCAACAAAAATTTGATAGATTTTCAACTACAACTTGTTCGATTCAACGGCGAGCTTTATTTACGACTTGTTCAACAGTGGTGTGTTCGAATTTCAAATTTCAATTGATCATTTTCTAACTTCATTTGTTTTTTCCGCATATTTCTAGTTTTATCGAACGTTTATCGTTTATTACAGACAAATTAATGCTTTTTTAATTTGATTTAAGAAACCATGTGAAATATGAGAGCATGCGAAATTATAGTGCGAGGCGAGCGTGAATGCTAATATATTTGCTAAAAATACAACTACGCGTCAGCTATCTGCAAGTGTCGCAATTTATCAGATATTTTAAACTTGAATTATAAGACTGTCAATTTCTGATTTACGGCAGCCGCGCGCGATCGTAGCATTTTTTTTAGATCGCACTGCGTGTACTTTCATGGGACGGCTCTTGGCTGCTGCAATATGTGCTCCTGCATCTCCATCCCTAGCCGCTCAAGAAGCCAGGCAAATTGTTGTGTACTTTACCAAAAACAAAAACACGACAAAGTTTATTTTCCGATAATCCATACGATGATTTTATTTTTGCCAATTATCCTTTTTTAATTACATTATAATTTCATAGCTCGGGTTATAAATTTCAAGGTCATTTTCTTGTAAATAAAATGTTAAACGAAATGAATAATCGCTTGATGAAAATAAAAGTTTTTTGACAGTCCGAACAGCCGGTGTAAACACAAATCAAAAAATATTAATAATATTAGTATTATTCATGTTAATAAGAATATTATATCATTTTTTATATTTTTTTATTCTTTTGCAGTTTTGTTTAAATGATTTATACATTAAATGGATTATGTTCGGTTGAGAACACATTCATTTTGATTTGACTTTACGTTAAATGCGAATCACCAGGAGGTAATATCAACTAAGTGTATCCTCACGGGGATTTTCTCAGATTGACCCCTAGCCAGGTCACAGACTTTTTTATCTAACAAAGTTGGTCCTTTGTTTAACATCTGGTCAACACATTCACAGTCATGTTTGCATTCAATTTAGTCGTAAATCATAAAAGTAATAAACAAAAATTAACCCAGAGAATTTCCTATGTTGAAATTTCCTTTTACAATCCTAAACCAACAGATAAAAAACTAGTCTCCCCCTCGGAAAAGAAAAAATATAAATATAACTTGAAGTAACATAAACATTATGATATTAGTAAAATATAATCTCTCGGATGATTAAACGATAAAATGATTGTTGAACTGTCAATTTACATTCCGTTGGACGTATAAATTCCAACAGAGACGCTGAGAATTATTTTGTTCTTGGTAATTAAATCGTTAAATAACATCAGCGATGTTGAATTGATGCTTCACGGCGTGTCATTGGACGTCACTGCAACGGAATTGAGATCCCCTTGAATTCTGCACGCAAACACCGTGAAATTCAATGACGCGTTGAAATAATTGTTATACGGTACACTTGGTATACTTTCTCTACTCAAACGGTCACAACCGCGATGTTCCTTCGTGTTCCATCTGCTGTTTGATTTTGTCAAAAAATTAAACATTAAAAAAAAAACAACAAACAAACAAAAAAGAAACGACCTTTTGCACTTGAAACAAAAATCCGTTGACCTATTCATTTTGAACAACAAAATTTGGATTAATTGTTTTTGTTGTTTTTGTTTTTATAAAATTAGAAATCGTAAGCAAAACAATAGGATATGCAAAGTTAGAACAAGGTTAGAACGTTTCATTGTTCTGAGGGGAAAAAAAAGGAAATGAAAAATTGTGAAAAACAAGTGAAGAAAAATGTGCGAATTAACGAGGTCGTGATCACGGGGAATAAGACAACAAAACAAGAAGGTTTTGTTTTTTTCTTTTTTTCTTTTGTTTCTTCGCCGCTGACAAGATTGAAACAAGCGTGGAGTTTTGGCACGCAATTAAGCGGGACTCTTTGGGGTTTCACGGTGTGCGCGCTTGCACGTCTTGTAAATCCGATCACCGTGGCCGATGAGAGAAAACGCGAAATCAAGGCCAGTCTTTGCGAATCATTGCACTCGGTGTTTATTCTTCTTCAGCAGATAACTGTCTTTTTTCAATGCGCTTTCCGTTGTCTTATAACCGATTGAGATTCGAAAAATCTTACCCGTTCATTAACAAAATTTGAATACACAATTTCGTGTATGATTCACGAAATACATTCAGCCGATTTCTGTCAAAACACAAGTTTCTTTTTTCTCTCTGTCTTTTCTGTTTTCTTGTCTTTTTTTCGTTGGAAAGTTTATTTTCAGTTATCTGTGAACTTTTCATATCTAAATGAATTCATGGAAAAGGCAGGAACATTTTGTTGAATTGCATAAATTAAAAACCGAAAAAGAAAAAAATGAACGGTGGAATCTCAAATAAAACAAGAGAACACAATTCTTAAACAAATAGAGGAAACTCGTGTGTGTGTGTGTGTTTGGCATCGTTCGGCTTTTGAGAGGAAAAATAATCTGTTTGCACGTCATCAATAAATTTCGGCACACATTGTAAAATCGTTTTTTCAAACTGTGCTTTTCAGCCTTCAAAAAATTATCCTTCTGCGAAACAAATGTTGAGCCTTTTGTTATCAGTTGATTCAACTTATTACGTGATTATTCATTATTCAAAAATGATACTTGATAAAAAGAAAAGAACAAGTTTTTAACGTACAAGAAAAACGATAAAATTTATATTTTATTACGTACAATTATTCGGGACGAGGAACAAATTTATTTACTTATCTTATTTATATTTATATGGTATATTTAAAGTGGGACATCCAACTCGGTAAAACAGTCAGACTTTTTTGTAATTTTTAATTATAAATCTCCTAATACGATCGCATCCATAGCAAAAATTTTGGACAAATTTAAATATTTCTAAGCTGAGATATTTCATTTAGAAATTGGGCGAAATTCAAACAAAAATATTAAATATATAAAATGAAAAATATATTATCAATATATATAAATGATATGATATGATAATAAATTATTTATATAATTTTATTCAATTTAATTTAAGGTGATACTATTTCTAAGCTGAGATATTTGGTTTAGAAATTGGACAAAATTTCCAAATTTTAAACAATATATTACAGAACTGATCATAAAATGTCAAAATTCTAATTATAATTACACTCGAAATTTGTAATTTTAACTCTACTGCATGTCCCACCTTAACGTTTAAAAAAACATTAATTTGTATAAATAAAATAATTCCGAGGTGAACAAACGGGAGAAACTATACTTGAAAAATTGTGAAATGTCGTACTCTAATCGCGTGCAAAATTTTATCAGATACGCAACAAGTATAGAAACACGTTCAAAGTAATGAGTCATAGTCAAAGTCACTGAATTGAAATGCAAACAGCCATCGTCTTCCGTAATAACTATACTTCGTTACGCGGATTACAAAAATAAACGTCCCTGTAACAATTATAGCGAAAATTATAACCAAAAATAAATCTGCTGATTAAGATTAAGAAAAAAAAAAAGAAAGAAAAAAGTGAGATGCAAAAACGACGGGCGCGAAACCAACAAGTAAACAAACAATTACGGAAGGGATAATCTGTTCTGTCTCAAGGTCATTGGTTTTGTTTTTCAGTAAACAAAACGCGCCCTAATGGTCAGGGAGAAAAAGAAGCGGGACCATGAATGGACTCATCAAAAAGGTAGAGGAAAAGGGACAGGCCGAACTATTTGAAAAATAAGTTATTCATCGAAGCCGTCGGGCGTGTATAAATATCGCGCGTAATTGATTTATTGAATTCTCGTTAAGCCGCACAGACGTCTTTCTCGTGTTAATTGGTTCTGTCAATTACGCCCGGCTACATGTGTCTTTGTGCAACAAACTCTAACCGGTACCGCGTCATGCGCTTTTTCTCATTTCAAACTAGTCTTCTTCCGCTTTCAACGAAACGCCAATTTGTTTCATCTCCATAGTCTAAACACAATTAGACGTGACCGTAAAACAACTAGTAAAAATCTATCCAACTTTTTTTTTCATTTATTTCTGTTCTTCGGATAAGTTGCTTGAAAGAATCAAACAAAAAAAAATGACATTTCTTTTTTTTTTAAATGATTTATGATATCCAAGGGAGATGTAACGTTAATTAATATAAACATTTTGACGTTAATTTTTGATGTCATTCAAATTACAAAAAAAAATTGCAAGAGGGATTTGAACGCCCGACCTTCTGATCACAAATGTAAAATGTTACCTTCCACCCAACTCGCTTCAAATTATACAAAAATAAAAATAAATATTTATGTTTAAAAAATTATTGTAATTTAAAAAAAATCAAAATAAATAACATGCTAATATTGGTCAATTTTTATATGTTGGTTTAAAAAAAAATTTTTCACAAACTCAAAATGCCCCCCTCTTCGTTTAAAACCCCCCATCCCAAGTCGTTTTAAATTATTCAAAAATGAAATCAAATTTCTATCTATAATTTTAACAAAAATCAAACCAAATAGCATGTTAATGTTTGTTATTTTTCATATGTTTATTTTAAAAGTGAAATTTTTATTAAAAAAATCATTTCGGTAGTTTGCTGAGAAATGTAATAATTCGTTTGACAATATTTTTGATAATACAGTTTCATGAGATATAAAAAAAGAAATGCCGCCTGTAAACAAATTCGATAGTTATGAAACGGTTTGTTTGTTTTGTAACATGGAACATTCGGAAAGAGGTTTTTTTTATTGAATTACCAGGGAAGGATCACAGGAACGGCCGAAAGGTCGAGCGGTGATGATCAATGCTCGGTCATAAACGGGATCGTCCGAAAAAGGAAACAGAACTATAAATGGGCCCATAAAGTCGTAATTCTGCGTTTAACGAGCGTCATTTTCGCAGCGACGATAAAATCTTGTTGTTTCTCTCGCGGAGCGCTACGATAACTCGCGGTTCAAACGCCCGCTTCTTTCTTTCTCGTCTCTTTCATTCAGCGCGACATTAATACCTCTTTTCTCGGTAAAAAAGACGCGTGGAAAATTGTATCTGCGCTCAAAGGTTCAAGTTCGCTTCGGAACTTTGATTCCGACGCACAATCCAAAACCGTAACTAAAAAAAAACATTAAAACAAAAAATCCAAACCCACCGAACAGGTTTCCATAATTTGTTGTAAATTAATATCTTTCCCGAAATTATCAATTATTTTCGAACCCACAAAATCATTAACAAATAGCAACTTGATTGGGTTTGTAAAATCAAGTTTGATTAATATAATAATTATTATCAAAACGATACGCCACACTCGTTTATAGGTTTGTTTTCTGATAATATAATTGCTTAGTGTTAATGATCATTTTGTAGAAACGAGTTTGCGATTATACTTTGAAATTAAAATTCATTATGCATAATTAATTTATTTTTATTGCTTACCACCGGCTATTCGATAAATGTTTTGTAATTCGTTAGACCTCAGGTTCAATAAACGTAACAATTTTATTATCACCGTATACGCACATCAAAGTCAGCTTTCCTTTTTGAATAAACAAAACCTCAAGGTCAAACATTTGTGTTACAGTTATGTCAATTTGTGTGTCACAAAAATTCGAACATAAACGTGGCACAGCTGTTACATATGTTCGCATAGTTGCTGCATATAAAAATACACATAATTGTGTATATTAGCATATATGGTTATTCGACATATATGTGACATTATTATATATAATATGTCATTGTATATATGATGTGTAACGAATAAATTTCATATTTATGTGTTTACAAAATTCTATTTTTGCAAACACATTTATAATAATATAATAATTATTATATATAATTTACAATTATATAATATATTATAATTATATAGTAAGATAAATTATATAATTATTATTATCATATGATATCTGCTGCATAAATGTCACATATATGTCATCATATGTGTCTACAAAAATAGAATTTTTGTGTGGGTCAGGTCCGGCGGTTTTCATTCAACTGTGAGCAACTAATCAATTTCGATCATAATTCTTTCTCGGAGCATCGTGTCAAAATGTCAGTTGTGTGAAATGCAACAACGTAACAACGAACTTTGTTGTTATGAATAATTTAGGACGTTATACTTTTTGTTTTTAGGTTCGCCTCTCATATAAAAGTTTTTATTTTATATTTCGTATGATTAGATAAAAGAAGGAACGATTTTGTTTTTTTTTGTTTGTTTTTTTTCTATATAATTATATGAAAATTATTAAAACTTCATTTGACTTTAGATTGGGTACCGTGTTGCATCATTAAACATTTTGATAATGGGGGTTTTATCAGAGAGGAAAAAAAAGGACTGAAGAAACATTATGAAACGTTTCTTTTCATAGTTCTTTATCTAAGTCAGGTGTTTTTCTTCAGACGTTTCTCATGGCTGAGGTGAAAATAGAAGACGAGGAATAAGTTGTGTTGGTCAATAAATAAGCAATTAAAGAATAATATTTTATGAATGGGTTATAATGTCTGGGTTAGAGGGTCGCACCGAAAGGACGAAACTCGCAGAATTATTCAAATGGTTTCGTAAATAATTAATGGTCATACTTCTTGAAGAAACAAAAAGTTTTGGCTTACTCAGCGGATAGTTTCTGTGAAAATATTTTGTTATAAATACAAATTTTTTATAAGTAATGTGCAGAACTTTTTTTAGAACCAAACTTTTGCACAACTTGCACTGATTTTTTTTATCACCAAGTTATTTTAGAATTGTAACAACTAAATTTTTAATCGTCAAACATTTCAAGTGTTTCTGGCTTTTTTTAAACAAAAAACATTTTCTATTGTCAAACATTTCAAGTGTTTCTGGCTTTTTTTAAACAAAAAACATTTTCTATTGTTCGGACAATCGTTCAGGTTTGCAATCTCAAGAAAACGTGATGCAACTGCGAATGTCAAAAACTCAAAAATAAAAAGCAAACAAAAGTAAAGAACTAAACATGAAAAAACCATAAAAAGTTAAATAAATTATAACAAAATAGTTTCAATCAATTATCAAATTTAATCAAGTTCAAATCACTGTTTTTTCTTAAGAATAATATTTTCTAAATATTATTTTCATTTATTTAATATTGTCATTCATTTTATTATCAAAAAAAAAAAAATTTGTAATCATTCAATATTATTTAATAATATTTCCAAAACAATATTCGAACTCAAAATTCAATTGGGGAAAATTTAATGGTTCCAATTGAAAATTGCAAAAGTAAACATAACACTGTCAAAACAACAAACACACGTGGAGTTTGACAGGCGCGAAAATTGTCTCTCATCCAGGCTGCGAACTCACCTACGAAGAGCAGCAGAAAATCAATGATAAGATTCAGCAGTTTGGACTTGGATCGCTCCATGATCTTGGCGTTGCGAAAAACCGCGAGACTCGGATGAGGCGAACGATGACGGGCCAGTGGTACGCTTTGACAGACTGCTGTCAAGTTTCGAAGCGCGTAAAAGGAGACGTCAGGTCGCGCACACAGAGCTGATCATTCTCAACTGAACGGGCAATGTCAACTCGCACCACACCTGAGCTCACGAGCTCGGCTGAGCCCTCACTAAGCGCCAGCTAAAGTCCGCAGTGGTTCGCCGCGCCCCGCTACTTTTTCGCGCTCCCACTTTCGCGCGATGCGCAAACGCCACCGGGATTCGATCTTTTATTGGAATGTTTGTTATTAATTTGTGTACGCGCGAATTCGTGTCGCGAAATTGCCAGCATTTTTTGTTTCGTTTGTTGGGCGCGACTGTTTGCAATTTTTCCCCCCTTTCTTTTTTTTTTGAACTGACTTTTTATTTTTATTTTTATTTTATTTGGTTATTGACAAATACGTTTCGAAAAATGTTGTATTGTGGCGTTGATTGATTGGCTGATTGTTTTCAAGATTGAATTTTAAATTTCAAATTAATGAAAAATAAGGAAAACTCGATGACTAAGTAATGATTGGGTCATTAAAAACAATTGCGTCTGTCATTAAATGTGCCAGAAAATGTTCACCCACATTTCAAAGGCGGTTGAAATGCGAATTTTTGAAATATGATTATAAAGAAGTAGTTAAGTTGACGTCAGAGAGTCACGTGATTATACTGTTTATAAATAGATATTAATTGTGTGAAGTGTTTTTTGAATAAAAAACCGCCTGATGTATTATTTTGTTGAATGGGAACGTTAGATCTATGACCTACTGACCTTGACGTGTATTTGTAAACAAACTAGCCTTAATGTCGCTTTTGAGGAATTTTAATTGAGGAATTTCCTTGCAAGTGGAATAATCATTGTTTATTTAAATATTGTATGACACTTTTGGGACGAAAAAAGTTTTTTTAACGGAGAATCGAACCCGCGTCTCTGAGATCGAGAGTATACTATCTTATCCCCCGAGCAAAAATTGTTTGAGCAATTAGAAATTTATTTTTATGATATTTATCAGTCATTTTATTTGTAAAATTGAATTTTATTATTTTCTTTTAATATTTCAATCAAATATTACTTTTGATTTTAAAGAAAAAAATGTTTTCAAAGAGAATTGAACCCGCGTCTCTGAGATCGAGAGTGTACTACCTTATCCACCGATCAACAATTTTCTTAAAAACTGGAAAACTGTTTTTGTGAAATTTTTATCAGTCATTTTATTTTATTCTTTGTTTTAATTCAATTGCATTTGTTATAAACATTTCAATTAATTATTACTTTTGTGAAAAAAAATTTTAAATACAATTTCTATTTGATCCGCATAGTCGAAGAACAGTTACATTCTGATGTAATTCGTATAATAGCAATGTTATTCCTGTAACTGTGACATTTTTATGGATATGAAATTGATATTTTCGAGCACTGTTGCATAATTTTGACATGATACTTCGGTTACGCAGTTACTTTAATTATACGTCATAAAAAATTTCGCATTCCATTTGTTCATGTTAATTCTTTTCAAAATCCGTTATAATTCTTATCTCGTGATCATAAAAATTCTTCAAATTTTCAAAATTGGACATTACAAAACAAATCTCGCGTGATTTACAATGATTCAAACTTTTTTCAACATTAAATCAATAATCAGTTGGAAGATACTGGAAGATACCAAGGATAAATATTTATAACACAAAAATGTTCTCAAAATAGACGAATTAACATCACCGAATATTTGTTTAAATGAAAAAATAATTTTAAAATAAAAAACAATTAGTTATTAAAAATTATCCCTATCTTATAATTTTATAACCTAAAAAAATACAATTTTTCATTTCAATTATCATTCATTACAATTCATTACAAAAATCATTTCAACAAATTGAATTATCCGGTACGTTCAAAGGTGAAGTGAAATTTTGACCTGTCAAAAGCTATTTTGTGATAACAACAAAATTCAAAACTCGCGGGTACCTGCGTGAACGTCACACGTCTGTACACGTCAGCTATAGAGCGCGCTCTGGATGTTGGTTTACTCGGTGTTTAGCAGTGGTGATGTCGAACACACATTCGCGGCACAATCAGCAACCTTTTTAGGCTAAAAAGTGTCGCAGCCGCTGCAAAAACTCATCCAAAATGGTAAGTACCCGACCATCCTGTCACGTTGATATTCCCTCGCTTCGAAAATCCCGATCCAATGTCACCGACCGAACTCTGACAACAGATGTCAATCCTCGGCCGTGGCTCTCCAACCACACCAATCCCCATGCCGATTGCTAGATTTTCACGTTCAATCCTGTTACATTTTCGTGTTTTCAGGTACTTATCGCCGCCTCAGTATGTACCAGGTCTGGCAAGGGTGAGTTTGCGTCCAACCCCCTCCAAGTGGGCTTTCAAATTCGAATGCGATGTGTCAACAAAATAAAACTCCATTTGTCCTATTTTTTAATTTCTGTTTCACCAAGGAAAATTAAACGACTAAATTAACTGTGACATTTGAAATAATTGGTTTGAGTTTAAGTTTGTTGACAGTTGTATTTTTGGATTAATTGTTGTTTATGATGATTATTAAAAATGGAGCGATGTGACACGTATTTAAAGAAACTTTTCTTTCAGTTCTTGTGTCACGTCAGTTTGTCGAGATGACAAAGGCGAGGATAGAGGGACTGCTGGCTGCTTTTCCAAAACTCATGAGCACGGGCAAACAGCACACTTTTGTCGAAACAGAATCCGTCAGATATGTTTACCAACCATTGGAAAAATTGTACATGGTTCTTATCACCACGAAAGCCAGCAACATTCTCGAGGACCTTGAAACATTACGCCTGTTTGTTCGAGTGGTAATGACAATTTATTTATCAACAACGGTTTTAAGAACTAACAATTAATTTAAGGTCGGACATACAGTACAGTAAAAATGGCACTTTTCAAAAGTAATTAATTATAACAATTTTTACATTTTGTGACTAATTCTGTAATATATTATTAATGTCTGTCTATGGAATTATTCCAAACTACTTTCATGATTATTGTATGCAAATTTGCAGGTTAAAAATGTTTGTTTTATTCTGGAAAGTCAAAATTTGTTTTAATTTAAACCATGTGTATTTTTGTTTGCCATAAACAGTGTGGCAAAGGATGAAGGATGATTTCACAAATTGAAATTCGAGATGTTTGATTTCAAACTATTGCAAAAATGCATGCTTCGTATATCTATATATATGATTTTGTCTAATTTTCTGAATTAAATATGTCAGCTTAAAAATAGTCGAATTTTTGAAAATGTTGTTCGTGTCAGTAGATGTATAATTAAAATTTACAAAAAGTTCTATTATGCTGAACTGTATGTCCTACATTAGTTATTTTCAAATTCAATTTAAAGTTTTGGATATTTTTGGATACCAAAAGATCATCAAGTTAATGAATTTGATTGATTCAATTGGTTTTTGATTGTCGATTCAAGTTTTGGATTTATTTTAGATTCCAGAATATTGCAAATCAATGGACGAAGCTGAGATAGCAGAGAATGCATTTAACTTGATTTTTGCCTTCGACGAGATTGTCGCTTTGGGATACAGAGAAAGCGTCAACATTGCACAAATTCGCACATTCGTTGAGATGGATTCGCACGAGGAACGAGTGTACCAGGCGGTGAGAATCACTCAGGAAAGAGAGGCAAAGAACAAGATGCGAGAGAAGGCGAAGGAACTGCAGAGACAACGAATGGAGGCAAACAAAAAGGGGGCAGCAAGGTTCCCTCGTTCGGTGGCTATGGCAGTAGCAGCAATTTCACGCCAAGTCACAACGTCGGTGACACTGCCAATTACGTGCCCGATCCGCCTATCAAATCTTCGTTCACTCCTACGCAGTACGCATTATTCTTCCCAAAATATCAAATCAGATTTTGTTCAGTTCATTTTCATTGTTTCTTCCCCCTCTAAATTAAAATTTTGTTTGACACTGAATTTTCTTTGATTGGCTTTGTTCATCATTTTTTGTTTACAATTTTAGGAAGTTTACTAGTGATAACATACAAAGAGAATTTTCAAGGTATACCCGAGAGACCATTTATTTATTATTTTTCAATTGTAATTATCATGTTCATTGTCATGAATGTGATTTGATTCGTGTAATCTGACTTATTTGTTCGTTTTAGAAAACCTACATCTGCGGGCGCAGGGGCGATGAAGTTGAGTGGAAAGTCTCGCGACATAGATTCGTTCGTCGATCAGCTCAAAGAGGAAGGCGAAAATGTGGCCGCAGTGCCTACAGCTAACAGTGCCAGCACCAAATCATTGCCAGTTAGTTTGGACCCGTCTGTCATTAGAGAACCGTAAGTACATCGTAAAAAATTAAACCTAGAGATGATACATTTTGCTGGTTAAGTGGGATTACGAAATGTTGATTTGTATATTTTTCTTTTAGTGTCCACTTGAAACAAGACGAGAAGCTTCACGTGCGCATCAACCGAGATGGAGTTTTGCAACACTTCGAGCTCCAGGGTCTGGTTACGCTGCGTATCTCGGATGAAAAATGGGGACGCATCAAAGTCCAGCTGGAAAACAAAGATAACCGAGGAATTCAGCTGCAGACTCATCCGAATGTCGACAAGGAGGTGTTCAAAGCTCGCGGTCAAATTGTTCTCAAAGTTCCGACCAAACCCTTCCCAATTAATACTGACGTTGGTGTTCTCAAATGGAGATTGCCCAATCCTGATGAAAGTGCTTTACCTATTACAAGTACGTTTAAACTATCAAATTCGAAAATGTAGAAATAGTTATATTAATTTTGGAAAGATGTTTGGGATTTGTGTTGTTAGTTTGAAACTTAATGTTGTTCTTGTTTCAGTAAACTGTTGGCCTTCAGAAAACGGAGATGGTGGATGTGACGTGAACATCGAGTACGAGCTGGAGCACACGGAGCTGGAATTAAATAACGTTCAGATAAGCATACCGTTGCCTACCGGTTGCACTCCCATTGTGGGCGAGTGCGACGGTCAGTATTCCCACGAGGCGCGCAGGAATACTCTATTATGGTCCTTGCCACTCGTTGACGCGTCCACGAAAACAGGCTCCATGGAATTCTCAGCTCCGCATTCCAATCCCTCGGACTTCTTTCCACTACGTGTTATGTTCACTTCGAAAACGTCGTACGCCAAAATCAAGGCAACTAACAGAATTCTATATTATCTATAAAAATTTACATTCCGATAGATTCAAAACTTGTTTAACTTATCAATTTTCATTGTTTCTTTACAGGTCAAAGATGTGTACCTCGTTGAAGACGACAGTCAAGTCAAATTCTCGCTGGAAAGTGTATTTTCAACTGAAAACTACGAAGTGGTGTAATTCAGTGGGTCCGACACTTTCGCGCTATTTATATTACTTTTTTAGTATTAGTTAACTTTCGAACTGTCTAAAAGAAATAACTATTACAATTTTCCATTCATTTTATCTGATTTTTTAGCTACAATTGTAAAAAAAAGGAAAAACATCGGCAAGCATTGGATGAGTGATTTCTGCTACATGATTTTTGTATTATTTACAGTGTACATATGGAATTCATATTAAGACAATTGAATGAAAAATTATATATAGCTTGTTGAAAACAGTTTGTGTACGTCAGAAACTGTATGAGGATTGTGTGGAGATCCGGATATAAAACAAAGCAAATAAACAAATTTTACAATGATATACTCTCGATGTATTATAATTTTTTAAACTTTTTGAAAGTGGCTATTTTTAATGCACCTGAATCATTTGTTTTTTGTAATGCAAAAAGATAGGTTTTAGAAATAAAACGAAACAGTTTACAGTTTGGTTGTTGAACAGTTCGAGATACATGGCTGAATCGAAGTTTTTTTTCTAATTTCAAAACGTAGTTCTATCAGGAACTGAGATTGTAAGGACGTGTCTTTTAATTGTGCATCATAATATTGATGAAAACAATTTAATCCTGTTATTCAAGAAGTCCGTACGTAAATGGTCCTTATTTGACAAAGTGTTCTAGGTCATTTATCACTTCGACTTCATACTTAGTTAATGATTAGCGAGCGCTTTTGCGTCATCAAGTCCGGTATAAATTCTTCCTGTCGAATCGGTTCAACGTATTCACTTTTAATTTCTCAAAATCGCTTTTTGTGCTCCGAACAGCTCCGTATACAAAATGGTAAATTTGCACATCCGAAAGTTCACCGAAACTTTGTTCAATACAGTTGTTCACGCTTTGTAATTCCATTTTTACAGAACGCAGTGACAATATTATTTTTTGTTCTGTTCCTCTGGACTAACATCGAGGCGAACAATTTGGCAGAAGGTAGGTTGAAAAGTGAACTTTTCTTTTTATAAAAAAATAACTCAATGTTTTTGCGATTTTTTGTTTATTGATCTTTTTTTCCAGATCCGTCAATTTCGGATTCAATAGTCCAGCGAGCTAAAAGAAGCGACGAACTCGAACCTATTCAGGATCTTGAAACTGCAGCCGGCACGAATGTCCTTCGTCCTCTTTTCGTGTACCGACAACAAGTAGCAACTCGCGAGCGACTCCGCAAAGCTGGTGCCAGACGACCATTCGTGGCTCCACAAGCTTAATTCTTATCAAAGAAGTAATCAAACTTACATTGCCCAATGAAATTTCGTTGCCTTGCAAATTTCAAACATCTCCCTCTGATCTCGACATTTATTTGTATCCCCCAAATAATACATTTCATAAATATAATTTTCCTAATCTCAAGTTCAAATGTAAAAGTAACAAAACAAAAAAAAAAAAAGAAAAGAAAAAAAAACAATTCGAATCAAAGTTGTTGAATCAACAATAAATTAAAATTCTGAGAGTACTTTTAAATGATGATTTTCACAAAAAATCAGTCGCTTCGTTTCCTGCAATTGTTAACTTCGTCGCTTCACTTTCAGTGCTGAGTTTCTTTTTAACCGTGCGATCGTTATAAAAATTGTTCGTCTCACGGTTTTGATCGTTATAATTTGGCGGACCCAGTAGCCTTTTAAAGTTACCGTTGGATTCCCTGCAACTGATAATTTTTCTTTTTTAGTTATCAACTTTTTTTGTTTTCAACACTAAAACGACTGTGGCAAATATTATAATGCTCTTGAAACTTCATTCTGCATCTTAAATTTTTGACTTTCTTAAACATTTGTCAACATTCAATTTTTCCACCTAACGAAAGTTTTTCCAATTTTCAATTAAACCACAGTCGTTCTAGTGTAGGGTCAACCGGGGTAAGAGTGACACATGGGATAAAATGTGTCACCTAGTATTTTTCATTAAAAACCTTCATATTTTACATATTTTATTTTGCATACGTGTTCAGTGGCTAATGATAATTTTTAAAATCAATTCAAATCACCTAAAGTTGTAAAATTAATAATCTTATTTAAATTGTCACAATTACCCCGAAGTGACACTCTTACCCCAGTTGACCATATAACTAAACCTAAATTTTTTACTTGTTCATCTATTACATCTCAAAATCTGTTACTTGAACATTTTTCATTAGTAATTTTACCTCAAAGCTTGATGCAAATTGTTGATGCCATTGTCAGAAAACTTCCTGTTATATTTTCCATTAAAAGATCTTGTTCCAGATTGTAGTTTGGTACAGAGCAGTGTTTTTTTGAACGCCACTCGGTATCTCGTGCTCATAAGATTATACAAGATGGGATTAACAGTAGTGCTGACGTAGTACAAGCATCCACTCGAGAGGTAGAGCCATTCACTCAGGTCCGGATAGTAGTCAGAAGCCTGGCCGTAAACGTAGAGCAACCTCTGCGCGTGAAACGGGGCCCAGCAGAGGAAAAACATCACGACCACTGCACCTGTTATCAAACTTCAAACATCAAGCTTCGAAGTTTCGAACAAATCATTTTTTACTTGAACGTTCAACAGAGCCATACTTAACATTCTTATAACACTCCGCCTCGATCGAACTTTCTTACAATCGTAGTGTGCGGAATGTTGAAATTCAGCCGGTCCCGTTGATAACAGTTTGATGCTGCTTCGAATTTTCAACCCCATCCTTATGTAGAGGACCATTATTATCACCATCGGAATCAAGAAAAATATTATGCAACTCAATTCGTAGATGGGATAGTCTGGTAGCAACGTCGTACAGACTGCTGAGTCTAAGGAGATGTTTAAAGATCCTGAAAAACCATCAGAATGTTGATTACAAATATGACCATGTGAATTATAGCATTATACATTAAAAATGAATCATAAAACACCG
Source organism: Trissolcus basalis (assembly GCA_025266255.1). Taxonomy (NCBI): domain Eukaryota; kingdom Metazoa; phylum Arthropoda; class Insecta; order Hymenoptera; family Scelionidae; genus Trissolcus; species Trissolcus basalis. Next base: position 10,794 of record JAAMPD010000654.1, on the reverse strand, counting down.
TTTCAACTACTTGATTTGGATTGTGTACATTTAATAAATTTAATACATTTTAATTAATAAAATTTAACGTCAGCATTTTATTTGTCAGACAGAAAGTTGGTTTTTTTATTATTTTTTATGTAAATCAAGGAGAGACAAAAATTGGTCTTCTTAGTGAATTTAGTGTTTGTTGATTTACGTTTTGTGATGGATAAATAACGTTTTGAAAAATTTGGTTTTACCTGGAGGATACGGTATGAAATAAACGTCGGTGTAAATAGCGAATGGCAGCGCAGAGGTGGCACAGATGAGCCAAAATCCTACAATGATTTTCACCACCCTCTTCGAGCCACTCATTGCATTAAAACTCAAAGGATGACATATTGCGAGATATCTTTCGACTGAAAAAGCCACTATCGTAATTACTGAGACGTAAGATGACCTATATGGTAATTCTAATTATTATTATTGCAAACATCTTTCAGAGCTGATTAATATAAATTTGATCGCAAAATTGATCTCGCATCAGGTACACTTACATCTCAGAAACGTAGGCTCGTGTTTTGCACAGCCCGGTACCCAAAGCCCACGGGTACTGTTGCCAAAAAACGCTCAATTCATTTGGCAGCCCTTTAAATTATAAAAAAATAAACAATAATTATGTACAAATTCAACGTACACAAAATAGCTAATTACATGTTTGGTTGTTTTTTTAAGGATTTTCGTGCGTCGCAAACTCAACCAAATAAACGAGCATCACGTAACCACACGTAGCGAGATTAATTTAATACTCTTATCTGCGAAATAAGTTACTTCTACATATTCCTTTTTAAGAAAAAAATTACAGTTCACTTAAAACGAAAATCAATTTGTATCTAAAACTATAATGTCAGTTACAAAATCAAAAAAGATCGACAAAACATTTTACAATTGGAAAAGTTCTTTGTAAGCTGACGTAGAAGAAACGTTTTTCCGTAAATATCAAATGGTACAATTTCGCATTTGAGAAGAGTGATGGACAAAAAAAAATTGCACCATCTAATCAGTTCTTTAATTGAGTTTAATTACAAATCGTCAAAGATAAACGCGATTGATGTTATCTGGTGACACCGAATCAAACCTACCTATAATCAAAAGCATGAGGTCAGATATCGCCAGACTGAAGAGATAATAATTCGTTGCATTTTGCATGGTGGAATTTTTGATGATGACCATGCAAGTGGCGATGTTGCCGAAAACTCCTGTTATGAAAATGGTAACGTAAATCAGGGTCATTGGTAGGACCAGTTCCATCGGCAGGTACTTGGGTCCCAGCGCCTTCTCAAGGTACTCCGACTCTGAGAGATTCTGGCGACTAAGGTTTTCCCAAAATTCGTCGTCTGCCATCGTCGCGTATTACAAACTTGCGTCAAATTTCACGAGGAGGCACATTTTCACGAACAGGCACACGCACTTTCAGGGCCAGTTTTTAACGCACTCGGTGTCGAATCAAAAAGCCAAGTAACAAGTCTTGATTTCCATCTGTGATAGATAACAATCTGTCGTCGAGTAGACGGGCAACGACACTGATTAAATTTTATATGTACAAAGAGACATGGCATTGTTTGTCATCTCTCGTTCTTCTTTTCCAATGTTTTGAATTTAGAGCTTGAGTTCGATCAAAAATACAGTGCTAAAATTACCATCAAAACATTCGGGACACATCTTCGGTCACAAAAGTAAATACATTGTTTGTGAATTTTCATTTTCAACAGTTTATTATTTTTTTTTCTTTTTATTAGTATAAAAACGTTTGATGAACGAGTTTCGGGACACGATGATTAATGAACTGAACAAACTTTCGCATTCTTGTTAACAACGTTTTTTAAACGCGCAATAGTCGGTGTACAATAAAGAGGTCTTAAAAACTAATCCTCCTCCGATGAATCACTATCACTCGAACTTTCGGTATGAGCTATTCTATTGGGATTGACAAACAAGTCGTCGTCGCAATCGCGTTCAATTGATGTGTTGTCGTCGAATTCCGTCGGCCAGCATTTCTGTTCCCTCAGAAACTTGATGTGTCTCTGCAAAATAGAACTTTATCATTATGCTGAACAAAAGTACACATTCTCATGCAAACAAATAGTTCCTACAAACCTTATCAAGTATGCTAACAATTTCAGCCTTGACCTTATCTCCTTCTTGTATGGGCTCAATTATAACATAATCGCCTTTTTTGATCCAGAAGGAATTGCGATACTTTGACGGCATTGACACCAGGTACTGGTTCCCAGACGGTTCCTCGACCGCATGAAGATTGTTTCCCTTCGGTTCCACGACTTTGACGATCGTCTGAATGCCCGTAGGAACTCTGAACACTTCCTCCACTTCCTGCCTGTTATATTTATACTTTCTTGCCTTCGACATCGTGCCCTAAAATATCAAAACCAAAATGAAGTAAAATAATACACCAAAAATTTAGCACTAGAAGTACCAAGGGTACAGGTAAATTGGATAATAGCATTCTAGAACATAGATTTTTGTATTTTTAAAAGTTTATAGGGTAAATGTACCAATTACTGCGGTTTGCAACTGACGACTGACTTTTCATACAAAAATAAATAAATTGGTCAAAATCTTATGCCAAAATTTGTAACGAAATCATTGTTTGATATTTCCGGATATTAAAAAATATAAAATTACCGTGTAAAAAGTAGAAGAAACTTTGAAATAACTAATTAACCACACAAAAGGTTATGTGTGTATTACTGCGACTTTGCATGTATTACTGCGAACCAACTAGTGCGGCAGAGTTTTTTGTCAGCATATTTATTCAACTTCTTTGCTTAAATACACTAAGGTTCACTTTGGCACAAATCAAAGTTGAACAAACTTACTCGCCATTTCAAATCACACTTCAAATTTGGTTTATTATGTCATATTATAGGCAGCTTGAAGGCAGCAGTAATAGAAACAACCATGACAAGTTATTGTTCCAATTACTGATTTAAATTAATATGTATAAAATACATACATATACATAAATTAATATGTATAAAACTAAACTAGACACGAAATGTTTAATACAACAATAACTGAATTAATAATTATTCCATGTCAATTTTTTATGAATACGGGCCATTGATAATATTAATTTCAGGACTTTTTCTGTAGAACGCAGTAATTGGGACATCCGCAGTAATACCCACATTTACCCTAGTTGAGAATAAAAGTTTCGAAAATTTTTAAAAATCTTTTAAAATCTATCCGTAATGATAATAATAAAAAAAACTCTAGTACATATAATCGGCACAACAATTTTTTACATTTTTT
>JAAMPD010000653.1:41766-70006 GCA_025266255.1 Trissolcus basalis | reverse complement strand
TCTAAAAAATATATTTTATTTTTATATTCAAAATATATTTTAGTCCGTGCGAAAGAAAATAATTGTAGTTGAAAAATGATAAACAAAAAAGAATGGTAAAACATTACAGAAGGTGAAAAAAAAGTATAAGAAAAAAATGAAAGTGCAAAAGAAGGTATGAAAAAAATGAGAGAAAAAGTAAAAGATTAATAAAAATTAATTTTAACCATGAGAAAAATTGAATAAAAAATGGTATCTTGAACAAAAGTTTTAGGACCTTGGTCTGTAAGAAGGATAAATGTTCCCCGACTGTTTTATCGTTCATTATCTTTTATCGGCGCCAGCAGCTCCGTACAATTATAGCGCCAAACTCGAAGCTCCGCGGAAACAGACCATAACGTGGACGCCAATTAGTCGTATTGCTTGTCTGACTCTGTTATTCCGCGATGATTTATGTCTTGCGATTTGCGCCTGTCGCTGCGCGAGTTTCTGCCGTGTCTCTTCGCGCGCCGCACCAGCGGAGAATTTTGCTCCAGTTGTACACACCACCGGCGAATGTAAAACAACTTGGAATCCTAATTTTTAAGCGGCGGACAATCAATTGGAACGGATCGTAAATTGTTCGCGGGCGATAAATATGATTTTGAACGGCTCGGCGGATAAACAAACCATGGAAAACGAATAGACGCGATAATGAAAATTCCAAGGGATCACTTTCCGGACATTATAATTAAAGGGTCATTTCGAAGCCGCGAAACACCGCACTTCATCATTCCCATAAGGGGAAATTAAAGTAAATTACGATTCGCGTTTCGATTTATTGACATCGGCGCGATATCACACAAAGGGATAATTACCATTATTAAAGTTTCTCCAAACTTTTATCTCGCGATTTTCAAATCAACTTTGGAGGTCGCACGCGCAAAAAAAGAAAGTAACAAAAAAAAAGTTTTAATTGTAAATAATAATGGTGAAAATTACAATTCCAAACGTGCAATCACGCATTGGGATATAATTTTTCGTGTTTACAATTCGTAGATGATTTTGTCGGTCGAGAAAATGTTTAAAGAAGCAAAAGAGAAAAGCAAGTGAAGTAGTAATTTTTTGCAATTCACATTCGCGTTCGCTTCCCTTCATAAAACGTCGGGAGCTATTCAAAAAGCCCATTTCGTCTAACAACTTCGCACTTTATCAGCGGCCGTTTCCTCGTTCGAAAGTGCGATACCATTTAATTTAAACTTGAGCCGCGAAGAATGCAAATAAAGTGTAACAGAAGGCCTGTAATCTCGTGGCTTCTCTCTTTCTTTCGATTAAATCGCGGAATAAAAAAAGTGGGGGGGAAAAAAAAGATGGCGAGGCAATGGCGCGCGAGTGACAGCGCGCATAATTTATTCTAATTGCGGTCGTACGAGAATCGCGCGCGACGACGAGCGTTCGCGCCCGACAGCCCAATAAGTTTAGCGTGTCATCATCGGTGCGATCGCGATCAAAACTATATATCGAGTCTGGCATCGGAAGCCCGAGTTCCGTGTAACGGTGCCCAACGCTGGTGACACTACGACTACGCCAAACGGCTCCCATATGGAGGTCGCGCAATAATTACATTCGAGTTTCCTTTTTTCGCGACGAAGCCTCGTTTTCGGACAAAAATCTACCAACCAACAGATCCTTTTGAATGCGCGGTCGTGCTTCAACCAGTCGCGCGCGAGGCTTCCCAACAACTTCATCCCACTTTCACGAATAATAAATCTTCATTTCCCGCGAGTAAGGTTTTGTGTGTATATATACAGGGTGTTCTAAACTACCCGCATTGCCCAAAAACATCCTCGGGTTCGATTAGAATGAAAATGAAAAAAATAAAGCAAAGAAATATTACACGGAGAAAAAAGTCGTGATAATTTTTATTAAACTGAAGGACAGAAATCATTTTGAATAGAAATTATTAAATTTTTTGATATAATTTCAAAAACTGTTTTATACGAATGACCTAAAATTTAATATCAAAATTTAATTTTTATCAAAAATGGATTTTGTCTCCCAATTATGAAACTGTTTGGTAAGAATTATACAAATTGTGATACAAAAATTATTTCAACTTTTTTCTTCGTGTATTCATAAATGAAAATTTTCTGAACCGTATAGTATATGGAGGACAAATCAAAAATTCATAAAAAAATGTCTGAAACTTACAACAAATTATGTTAAATGAGAATAAAAAATTACTTAAGTAATATTAATTTATCACGCTCATTCAGAAAAAAACACGGAGAATGGCTGTTCCAATGAGCACGTGTTATTTTTGTATTTTCATCGCCTGGTCTCTTCTATACTCTTTAACCTATTACAACAGTTATTTCATGATTTACAAAAAAAAAAAGATTAAAAAAATATGCATCCTATATTTACAACATTTACAAAGTAAAAATAATAAAGACACAGAAATTCCACAATTCTTCAAAGGATCGAAATGAGTTCTTGAATTTACTTATGAATAAATGAACATTACAACTCGTCGCGATTATCAGCAAGGACAATACCTTTTGTATAATTACCTAAACGATCGCGTGCAATATCTTTTGTTCGACGAACGATGTCGCGGTTACACACCGCACACGTGAAAGCGCATGAGTAGTTTCGTGCGGGTAGCCAGCATAAATATTTCATGAAAACCGATACTTCATACCACACCACCGACCTATTATCTATGAAAATTGTTTATTTATAAACAAGTGAGACGCGTTCCACTTAGGCCATGATTAGACGTCAATTTTTGTTTGCTCTAGAGCGTGTGATGTACCTGAACGCGACTTTGGCATTAAAACTATCTGTACTCATTAACGACATCATCACTTTTCAGAGATAATTTATCAGCTAAAACCAACAGCCGTAATTACCTCGAATATAGAATCGCGGCTGTCTTATCGCAAGACCCGTTTTCTCGGCTTTATTGCAATTCCTTACAACCAAAGTCGAACGCGAAATTTCCATAAGTCATAAAGTATGAAAGAAAACAATCGCGCGCTAACAAAACGCACATTCCAAATCGATGTTTCGTTCAGTGGAACAAGTGTTGAAGGAAACAAGCAAAACTGGAATAAAAAATAAAAGATCCCTACCAGAGATTCCAAATCTTGCTTCTCTCTCTCTTTCTCTTGGCGATTTGTTCAACATCGCGAGACCGTGGAAAATGTCATGAATATGAAAAATATTCGTTCCCATATCTGATCGGAGATTGATTCATTAGAATTAGACGTTAAATGTACTATGAAATCTCGTATCAGAGCCGTTGTCAAGTTTTACATCAGGTTTTAACGGCTCGATGTGTAACACGTTTTCTGATCTTGTGTCAGATCTTCGTACTTACTTGTTGCATCAGTTGTCGGGTTTATCGCGCAAAATCCTACAAGATTTTCGGCTTGAGAAAATAAACAAGTCTCGCGGCGATTCAAAGTCTGAAAAAAGGTCAAAGCAAGGCTATTAAAAATAAGAAGAAGAAAAATTTAAAAAGCAGTGACTGCTCAAATAGGCAAACGACAAAAAACATTAAATATAAGAGTTAGAAATTAATTTCAATAAATTTTTTTATAAGAAAAATATATTTGTAAATTTTATATAAAATGAAATTTGTAAAAAATATATGATAAATATGACTATATTGCCGGAAGTATATTTTATATTCATAAAATATATTGTATTTTTATTTTCGAAATTTTTCTTCCGTGAGGGATAAGAGTTTGAAAGTAAGAAGAAAACGTTCAAATAGAAAGGTATAAAAATGTCGAAAAAAATGGATGCAAATTACGTCTGATGGTTTCCTGTTAGCGATGAAATTCCTGCAGATTCATTTGGAAAGATGATCTCTCGCGAAGTAATTATACATTTTGATCTTCGCGGCAGTTACGTATGAATAATTAATAACTTTTTTTTTCCTCGTCACTTACGGCGTAATCTCGACTGATTACGCGCTATATGTAAATCCGTCACAGTCCGTTATACAAAGGCGTATTGCCGGCCAAAGGAGAAGAGGCGTCGGTTTACGCGCCGGAAATTAATGAGTTCATTGAGGGCCCTTTTATGCCGTTCGCGTGTAACGCCGGCGTGCACACACTTTCCCTGCCGATGGACGCCGCTGATTAATGCGCCGATGACTAAAACGCCAGTGTCTCGCGGCACCTCCGAACCATAAGCCGACGAGCCATGCGTCTTCCGAAGAAAATCGTTTCCGAAGAAGAACATTTTTACCAGCCACCTTGCGCGGAAGTGCCGGCGTTGATTTGTTGCTACGTTTTCAAATCGTTACTTCAGTCGGATAAAAATCTCCTTGCTTCAAAGCACCTCCGTTTTGTCTTAAGAGGGTTTCAATCTCTATTTTTCTCAAAAATAACATTGACATTCAACTTTTTTTTCCATCCAACTATTTTTATAAATGTTTTGATAATTTTGATGTTGAAATTATTGTTTTGCTTAGTGCGTGAGAAACTGAATTCGAAAAAAAAGGAATTATCATAAATATGAAATTATTAGTATATTAATGTTAAAATAATTAAAACGTAACACGTTAGAGTAAACGTGCATCAGATAAAAAACGATAGTATGAAGATTTGTAAATTTCATTACAATAATCGGTGGAAGATGGCTGAGTTGAGATAGTTGATAGTAAAATAAACATAATTAATGCACAATTCCGAGTTATCGTGAAACTGAGATGATTAAGTGAAAAGGAAAATATGAAAAGAAAAATGTTTAGATTGCATCATGCTTGTAATTATGATGAATAAATACAAGTGATTTACTTCTGTTACATATTCAATTTTATGGTAACAGCCCCGGTTTCTGCGATTCCTATTGTGCCTAAACTGATGAGGCTGTTTTCATATTTTTATCATCCTTTTCAAACAAACAATTAAACCTGAATTCAATTAACTTTCGTTTCGTTCTACGAATTGATGAAAAATGTAAAATAAACATTGGCAATAGAATCATCGTTGTAGTTTAAATTCGAAAAGGAAATTTATCGGCCACTTATTGTAAGCAAGTATTAGCTGACAGTTGAATAATGATATACGTCTAATGTTCGAGGTCTTCATGCAAGAAAATAAATCGTTATGAAAAACAGTATACAGAGTTCGCTTCAAGTTCGGACAAGTTATTGCCGCGATGTTTATAAACACTGCTGCTTTCTAACCTCCAATATTTTTCTTACTTTATATCTTGCAACTTCATATATAGACATTGCCAAAACATAAAATTTTGCACTTTTTAATTGAAGTTGTATACGAAACTCAAGAATTCAGGAAGTTTGAGTATTTTCTCAATGTAGTCCAAATGAAGTATTTGAAATGTAAATTCGGCGTCCAAGTGGTAGGTTCGCGCATGTTCGATGAAACGTGTTCGAGCTGCTACACATGCGATGTTAAAAGCTCTGACTTGTACAGTTATATGTTCGTGGGTGTGATCTCTATTACTTTTTCAATTTGTTTTGGTCAGTTTCTTAGAACTATAACTGATCGACGTTATCGGACGTGTTACGCATATCATGATTGATATGCGTTTCCATTTTTTTCAGATCTCAGGAAAAAAAGGGGGAAAAATAGAAAAATTAACAGTAAGATAAAAATAGAATCTTTAATGATAAGAACAAAATAGAAGGAAGTAACAGTTTTTTTGTCTAGTTCAGTTTTAATTCGTATCAATGAATCTTTTTAATTAGATTTTTTGTGGGAATTTATTACAAATTGTGTTTGGAGCAAAATTTTCTCAAGAGTCCCGTTGGCCACGTGATCGTGATATGACCTTTTTTTTTGTGCAATTTAATTCCGGCCTGGAGGGAAGAGGGAGATTTATCACGTAGGAGTCTCGTTAAATTTACGAACCTGCCGGACTTGGGACACTCGATATCTATTAATGCACACCAACGATATACCTCGAGAGTGAGAATCAACGCTCGGTCTCAGTTTCCGCGAGATCACAAAGATAAAGGATAATCGCTTTCTGCTAATCTTTTAACACTTATTAGTTTTCATGCATTGTGTTTATATACCAGTAGGCATGCAACAACACACAGCTTTACGCTTGTTTGTTTCAATTAGTTTCCAGCTAACCCACTCGGTTAAAAATATATATTTCAAATTATATTATACGTATATTTTCTATATTCCAAATACATCCTTATATATTCTCTGTATAAAAGTCATTTATAAATTATTTTATAAAGTTTTACTATAAATTTTATATAAATAAAATATCAAATAAATATAAATTTTAATATATATTTACACAAATATTTTTGTTCCTAATGGGAATTTACAATTCCTGAAAAATTTTAAACCTCAAAATTGTCAACAATGGAATTGCAAGATTCAACTCAAAAATTTGAGGATAAGAATTTATAAACAGGTTGTTGTTTGTTTACCTTTTTTGCTTTCAAAATATTTGAATTTTTGAAAGTCTTTTTTTTTCAAAAAAATTTTTGTCGTCTGAGTTTTTTGTAAATTGTTAAAAACGGAAAACACCATTTTATATGCGAACGTGCTAAGTCGATTATCTTCATAAACTCGTCTGATTACCGAGGGTCGATTCGCTGATCAATCATTGCTCCGTTCAAGTTTTTGTATTTTTTTGTTTTTCACTTCTCTGTCGGTTGTGTTCTTGGTACAAATTTCATCACGTAAACGTAACAAGTACCCAAGGAATTCTTGTCAAACGAAAGTAAAAATTTGGAAGTCAAAAAAAATTGCACTCCCGTGTGATTTTTGTCGCACACTCAATACGTTCCGGATTAACTTTCGCTGCGACTCAAAGAAGATCGTGGGCCAGTGGGGCTTCCTCCATTGCGTTTCTTTGACGCAAAAATCCGTACAAGAAATCCTTTAAAGGTACTCCGTGGTTATGGTAGCTTAAGAGACCTTGTAAGGCGAGTTTGAGATTTGTCTCTCCGGTAATCAGGAAACTAACGCGTCAGGAGAAAGAAACTGATCAAATTTTATTTTCACCTTTTATCCCTCGTAAGAAAAACGACGTTCAAACTTTTATTTTGTGTTTGACTTTTCAGAAGGATTTCTTTTTTATCGCGAAAGCCTGCTTTATCTAACCACAAGCGGAATCGCTGAGAAAAGTCCCATAGTATTTTCAGCTGGGAACTTAACGTGTCGTTACAATGTTGATCCCTTGACAAACGTAAATTTGCATTGCTATCGCGCAACAGCAATTAACCAACGCTATTTTCTCTCAACGGCGGCTGCAGAAGGGATGATTTACGAATGGGCATATCCTGCGACGAAATAAAAAACACGCGCGTTAATTATCGTAAATAATAATAGGCCGTTCGCATCAGCGCGATCACATGAGTCATGATTTATATTCGCCCCATCACCTAATTTCCTAGGAAACTGCACGTTTTTCGTCACTTGATATCGTTTGGCGAACAAAAAACGTGCTTCTAATTAATATCCGATTCAATTTACGCCTGTCATTCAATTTTATCACATGGTAATTGAATTTTATAATTACACACCTGAAAGAACACAAAAAATATGTTTTGTCACTTTTTTTTTTTTCTTTTTTTCTAATTTCATTTCAATGTGGTGATTAATTTTAATGATGTTTTTTCGAATATTAATTAGTCGTTTTATTAGCATCGTTATTGTAGGGTTAGACTGAAGAAGAATAGAGAGAAGCGAAGAATGAAGACGTGGTCAAGATATTAACATACTGTTTACGGATAAACTCGTAAGGGTTCGCTGGGAAGATTATACGCAACGTCGGATGTATACCTCGAGAATGCATTTACCTATCGTGACATTCGATGCATCCATACCCGTTAGAATCAGGGGCGGATTTACTATTAAGCGAAAACCCGTTAACGCCAGTCAGGTCGCTTTATCGTCTATTCGACAAACTGTAAAGTTGTTTTGTTTTTATTGGATTCGATAAAACACGCAATCACAAATTCTTCGGTGAAATTAATCCTGCTGCATTTAGTTTCTAATTATATTTTGAAATCAAAATATTTCATTCCGAATCGAAATAAAAAACAACTTTTAGAAAATGGAATTATAAAAATTGTGATGCTTAGGACAAAAATAAATTTCAAAATATATTTTACGTACATTTTCTATATTTAAAATAATTCTACATTTATAATAAGTTCATAAATTATATAAAAAAATATATAAAATGAGTATAAATTTTATTGACAAAAATGTCATATTTATCATATTTTAATGAAAAATATAAAACTAAAGTTTATTTTTAAATGTATATTTTTGTTCTTATGGGTACCAGAAATAATAAGTGGAATTGTTTGAGAAATGTTCCGAAATTGTTTCCCAGGGTAAAGATTGATGAAAGATTAAAAAAATATGAGAAATATGAGGAAGTTTCAAGTTCAGCTAGACAAATCTTTTTTCGTTATCGTATGTCACTTTGCTAACGGAACGCAAGATATTTCACCAAGGTACAAAAGTTATCGGTGCAAACAATTTATTCGTACTTTATGGTCCTTTTGTATGGGATGGTGCAAGTAGTAAATCGATTAGACGTGCATAAAAATGCCAATCGAGATTGGGGATAGGGAAGATGCGCGGCAGCTTAAAATCAACAGCGCTACTATCTTCACCGTTACTGACCGAGTTTTGGCACATATTATTCACACTTTCTGTCAAATTACTAGCACCCAACCTGCTGATATGCATCGCTGAATTTACACTTTCACGTCGCTAAACAAACCCCCCGTAAAACACTGGCTGAAAAATCGATCAAGCTCCATCAACTATTGCAGATATAAATTTTTCAAATTGATCAACGGATCATATTGTCAGTTACGAAATTGTTCAAACCCCTGTGAAAAGGTTTTGATTGAAAAATTTAATTCATTTAAGATCGGACAATATCCACCATAACGGATACGTCTAATTAAATTTCAATTTACGAGCCAAGATTTGTGAACGATCATGCAAAAAGTGCGATTGTGCGAAAGAAGCTTATTTCCTCTTCACGCCCCCATGAAACAGCGATTTATTTTTACGGCTGAAAGAAAAAAAAAGGTTTCTCTTTGTAATTCAGTTACTTTTTAATTGTCCATCTGAGAAATGAAAAAAAATGTTCAAACACGTTTATCGAAACGAATTAATTCATTCGAAAAGACGATTTTTTGTAATTAAAAGTTGAGCCGATTGACGGGCGAAAAAAAGCAGGTCATATTTTATCGTCGTGCAAAACGCTAATTTCCTCTCTGGGTTGAACAAAGTTTAACCGCCTGGGCAATTTGTAACGTAAGATCGTGCGTTGATCCAAGGCGATCTTGCGCGTTCACACGAATTTCATTGAATTCGACGAAAAAATGTATTAATTACTGGAGCTTCCTCTTAATCGTGGGTTGTCACGAGAGAGTTCGATGGACAGACGACCATACATGTTTGAGAACCGCTGTTTTTATACCTTACATAACAGTAATGCGTTCTGGCGTATACGCACAATTTCCCAAGACTGTCTCGTTACAGCACAAGATCAGCGCGATGATAAAGTAAGACACATTTTTTTTTCTTATTGCGCTGCAGCATGTAAATGTAAACAGCGTGTAACAAGTAACGCCGGCGTGTTGAAAGTAATTGGCTTCATTAATTCCTGTGCACCAAATATGCATTCCATGGTTTTCACATCTGTAATAAGGTTATTAAATTGAACCCAATCAATGACTCTCAACTTTTCCATATGAAGACACAAAAATATTATCACAACTCATATACAGTTAAACTGATGTTTTCCTTTCTCAAAAATGTTTTAATTAGAATCGTTGTTTGTTCCAAGGTGTAAACACCGGTTGTGACGATTTTTCAAATTCTTCGTCAAATTAGAGAAGTCACAACTTGGAATTGCTTCTCATCCATTTAGATTTATTTGAGATTAGGATTTGTTTTTCACGGCTCATGGTACCTCTCCGACTTGTGTCGTCGTAATCAAAGAAGTTGAGTAATCGCTCGTGAGGTAACCGGTGATTTGCTCCGGAGTGAAATTCGACTGTTTAACGTGTTCATTCAAGAGTCAAATATTACAAACTTTCACTTGCAATGTCAAGGCGCTCGAAGGGCATTAAACTTGAACTTGTAACGATTTCTAATTTCCCACCACCTTGCAACAGATCTGCCAAAATTTTTGCGACCAAATTCTTCATGTCATCACAAAAACTGTTTTTGTAAAACAAAATATAATGGGACGTTCTTGAAAATGTACAAAATCTCCTGATAGATTTTGTTTTATGAAAATCACTCGTGATGTCTCTTGACCTCGACTCATTTTTGTAAACAAACTGACCTTTCTTACCGCCGCAATCTAATTTGTTTGTTCAGGTGTAATGTATTTGACTGGAAAGTATTATTCGTCATGATTTTTAAGATGTTTTTCAGTGAATCTTTTCTGGTATAATAAATTCTGCTGGTTGAACTAAATTTGTTTACTTCGATTATCTTGAAACTTTGGACAGGAGTTCGTAATGACTGGTAATAAAGCGAAGAAGTCATGATGTGAAAAAGAGAAAAGTTTACCGTTACGTGGGTGTGCTTAGAGTGCATATAAATTTCGAGTGGCGGCGATAACACCATTAAAGTTTTTATGATTTGGCCATGGAGAAAAGTGGAAAAATGGTTTGGCAGAAAAGACATCACCCGCGCCCGAACGAAGACGCCGCTACTCGCGAGGCAACATAAAAGGCCAAGAGGATAAAAGAACGAGACGATAAATTGAACTATGAATCGTTACGCTCGCGAGGCGCAGCATCGGCTTTGGCCATCACTTCTATGACTGTGACTGTTACACGCACGTAATCATCATTCAACATACCGATCCTGACATTGCAACGAAAAAAAAAATTGCTTGCAAATAGGAAATAGCTACTAAACGACATAAGATATTTATTGTAATCGAAATTGAAACCCACTCGCGAGTTGCAACAAATTATCAAGCCTGAATTACTACCAACTTGTTAAATAAATATTTCAAAATCTCAACTTGAAATTAATTTGAATTGAAAATTATTAATTTGTAATTGAATTTCGAATCTTGAGGCGGTGCGAGAGGTTAGCTCGGTTTATAAAAATGAGTCGAGGTCAGGAGGCCTCAATTGTTTTCATTAAAACAAAATATACACCATAATATTCTGCAAACAAAATATAGAGGAGAACGAAATAAGAAAACAACAAAGAAAAAAAATTATTGAAAAACTCATACTTGAAGGAAGGAAAAAATTTTTTTCCAACTCTCGACAGAACATTTATCCTATTATGTTGCATTAGCATATATTAAATATTAAATATAAAAGAAAATTGTCAGACAACGCCTGCGATTGGTTTGAATTTAATGAAGCCCTTAATTGGCGGCCGACTGAATTATTTTGACAAGCGACATATCCCCGATGCTTAACTCGTATATTTACTTGTCCATGAATCGGGCTGGGAGCCCTCGAGGCGCCTCCGAGTACCAAATACTCACGCGGCTGTACAACTACTCGCGATAAGTGGTTGCGTTCGTGCGCTCCACTCGACGCACGTTTACATACGTTGCATAACGCTGCAATGTGTCTTGCCGGGTTACGTTCAAAGACTCCTCCAGTCCGACACGCGATCTCATGAGAATAAACATCTCGCGGGTTCACGCGGTGACCTTGAGCACTTTATTTCACGGGGGGCAAGACACATGCCTCGATCCGGAAACCCGCGTTGCTTTTTTCCCGCGCGCGTTTTCCCTCTGCGCAGTCATAACTTACGTTTATTATGCCGGGCCTTGTCGGCCATCGGTGTAAATATTTTGCCATGCAATTAATTCGAGACAAACCTGCGCTCTTCTCATTGGCCCGTTAGATTTTCAGTTTCTTTTAATTGGACGGCAATTATGAACTGGGGATTTCCGCAGGGGGTGGGGGGCTCTTTAATTAGGTTTCTTTTTGTTTCGTCAGTTTTCAACTCAGGAGCTGTAGTAGGAAGTCAATAAAGAAGACAAGTGGGATTTTTAAATTCGTCTGGAAACAAACGTTGACCCGAATCCCAGACATAATAAAGCACTTGCAGTTACAGTGTACATCAGCGCCAAAAATATTCCTCCTTCGAGACGAACTCTGACATTATCCTCGTCGACATCAACAAGAGCGCATCGGCTGTCCCTTTAATTCCATTTGCCTTTGTTATGTGAAAACACGGGACGTGATTACGTCATTGTATTTCAATGCCAGAAATCCCGGTTCAAAAATGTGTGTTCACGAAAATTCACGTGCCCCTCAGCGTGGAATCACTTAAACGAGGCTGAACAAAAAAGGCTTACAACCTGCAATAAATTGTTTCAGAATATTGAAACGAGGAAGGAGTTTTGGTTATTGCGATGTTTTAGTGACCTAATCACGCTTAACGAAGAGTTATGGCGCTGAAATAATAGACAATCGGAATTGTTTGAATAAAAGATGAAGGAATACGCTGCCCGATGAAGCAGTATCGCATATTTTTCCCGCAATTTTTTCGTACCTTTATCTTCAATGAAATAATACACCTCGGCCACGCATTTTTTACGACAGATGGCGCTGAGAAAAAACCAGCCGTTTCTATAAAGACGGATAATTTTGTGTTAAACAAAATTTCCTTCCGCAATGACTTGGAAATTAGTTGTGTCTCAAATCGTATGCCAGAGGTAAATTTTTCGTTTGATGTTACACTTAAACCGATGGCAGAATTCAAAGAGAGTTTTTCCTCTTGTATTTATAAACTTGTCTTGTAAAACATGTATATACGTTTGCAGGACGAGTTATGAATAATATATTTCGACATCATTGGCCGAGTCGTTACACGCAATACGTTCGGCGCACGCGAAAGAATGTCGAACGGTAAACGCGTGAATAGGCTACTCCTTCTTTGGCAGTTATGCACGTGGTCCACGCAGAGAGCACTTGCTTGTAAAACTATTTTACCCAGGGAAACAACTACCGTCGCCGTTAATCGCTGTTCGGTATTAAAAGGCAAATCACAGAAACAAGCATCACCGATCGTACAGTTATAGCATACCTTTGCGCGCTAACTAAGATTTTATTTTTAAGCAACGAGTTTGAAAAATTTATCTATGAAATACCGACAACAAAAATCGATATTCTTTAAAAGAAAATAAGAGTTTCATGTTTTTTTTAGTCAAGTCTAGTCAAACTGATTTATGCCAACTTGACAATTTAGAAACAACAAACATGAATTATAGTTATTTGATAAAACAAACTGATTAATTGAGGAATATAATCTATAAGATTTTTCTTATTTATTTTGTTACAAACATTTTAGCTTTAGAATTCGTGTCAAAATTAACTATAATTCAGTTGATTTGATTGAAAGAAAAGAAGAGATTGAAAGAAAAACAAATTAGAAAATAAATATAAATATATAAGAACTTGTACACTGACTTTTCGATGATATCTTATTTTAGTCTTAATATCAAATCAATATCAATATATCATAATTTCAAAAGTTATTGTTACACTAATTTTTTGTCAGTTTGACTAGAAATTTTGAGTTGATCAAAAAACAAACTAGAGAATATAAAGACAAACTGAATATAGCTATGATAACTGGAATTTTAGTAGTTACTACTATATTTCCAGTTATACTAACTATAAACTCCAGAACTGAATAAAAAAAAAAACAGTTCAATCAACATAGTAAATTTTTCACAGTGTAAAATTGTTCAATCAAATTTCAAAGATAAGATTGAAAATGAGCTTGTAAACTGTAATTGAAACCATTTCCATTTTATGCTTATAGTGTTTTTTGAAATTTCATTAACATAAATTGTTGGACGTCCCATGAAATTTTAATGTTGCGAAAATAATGGCTCGAACGATCCAATTAAATTACACATTTTGTTATAATTAATGAGCCCATACAATTGGTCAAATGAAATCGAGTACATAATCTCCATAGTCGTTATAAACTCTTCTATTTCCGCTGCGTGACAACTGATAATCGCGCCCAAGTACATAAAGCGATAGCAAACTTTTAATTAACAATTCCCTTTTAATTTAATCCCGCGCCGATGCTCCGCGGCTTGGGCAACTTATGAAAAATTGAGCGCGTTATTTCTTGGCTGAAATGTAATGTATGAACCCATAGTGCTATCGATGATTATTCGCGTTCAACTGGTTTGTCAAGTGCCTCGGCCTTTGGATGAGCCGAACATAATCATCGCCGATCTTGTAGCAACAATTTTCTTATCGCAAAATCGTGACAATTTTTCACTGACTTTATAACACTTTTTATGTTCCCGCGGTGAAAAAAAAATGAATTTATGACCCGCGGATTGATTAGAGTTTAATTAATAAAATTTTGATAATTCGCGAGCAAGAATGTTTTGCGAATTAATTAGCCGATTTTATAGCGAAATAAATTAATGATAGGCAGACGATTTTTCAGCGAGAATTGAGTCTAATCTACCTGTTCAAATCATTCCTACATTTTATTCATCGAAAAAATCGTCCCGTGGGATAGACAATTTTTTGCGTCTTGTTAATTATTAAAAATTTATTATCTCGGTACATTTGACATCGATATTTTATGGATGATTCCGAGTCAACTTGTTGGTTCCTAGAGATTTCTCGAGCGTCGTTGATGATTATTCCGTTGCAAACTGGTTAGTCAAGAGTGTTCGCCGCAGTGTTCTCAAGTGTGTATCTAACTCAATTGATATCACGTATGAATGCAGTTGAGGGGTTTTTAACGTCACTTGCATGTAACGCGCGTTTTCTTGTTTTGTTTTAGCTATCGATACAAAATATAAATCACCTCATCATTCACATAATAACGCAAGTTTCACATGAAACTTGTCATTATTTTTCAAAATTATTTTTTCTCTTTACCATCGGACGATTTATATCATTAGTGATAATAATGAAGTTGAAAATTTGTGTATGCGAATTAAAAAAAAAAAAAAGGGAAAAACATCTTTCATTAAAATCATTAGAGTAATTGAAAAATGTGCGAGTGCGCGCTTGTGAAAACAACTAAATTGGGCTTGCAGTACAATGACAATGTCTGCCAAGTTTATTGTTAAATAACATCCGCAACTGTAAACTGCAAATAAAACACAATGGCCAGAAATGTGGGCCAGGACGAATTTGCAGTTCAGGTTATTTCGTAGATGAGTGCAACTGATATGAAAAAGCTACAAAAGTCATAGTGAAATACGAGATCGAGCTGCGTGAATGACGATCAAGAATATATTTCGAGTTTATGGAACCGTCTTAAAATTTAAATCTTCATTTAAAATTCAAATTAAATCCAAAATGTTTTCACATATTTCGTTTTATTATTTTGTTTATCTTCAAGAAAATGATTTTAATCTTCCAATGAAAAAGAAATAAAAGAAACAATCGTAATTAATATCCTGTAATAAAAAAAATATATAAAATTATAAATGACAAAATAAAAAAATGAACGAATCAGTAAATGATATAATTTGCAAAATAGGGCAAAATAATATATTCTCAAGATAAGAGAAGCACGCGAGTTATAAAAGTTGTCGATGGAAAATAACGTTTTACTTGGAAACCGGCAAAAATGTGTCCCACAAGCTGCGGATATCCAGACGAAAAAATGCCACGCAGGAAGATCGATGATCTAGGTGAGCGAGCATTTGTCGCCGATGTGACGAACGGGACCGCTGATTCAAGGCAAATTTATTAATCAGCACAAGTTCATAATAAAATCATCAGTCTAGCTGCGAATGTAATTATAACATCGGTCAGTACCACTAACCTCCATTCAGTTTCTGTGCGTGACTTCCGGTTTGTCATGCGATTTTATTTACAATCAATAATTTCTTTCTCGGAGCAAACGCACCAACCTAAATTACCATGCCGGTAATTATTGCATTTGTAGAAAGTAAGCTCACAGACTAGGTTAATGAAAACTAATCCTTTGGTGTGTTTTCACGTAATTCGCTAATTAGATAATCACTTGGCAATAGATTTCTAATACTCCAAAACAAATTGGCCGGTCTTCCTTCGATGAGTTAATTATCATTTTTCTTTTCAAACAAAATTCATCCGTACCGAAGATTAAAAATGAATTAAAAATTTGTGTAATTACGAAAAAATGTATATTAGATAGAGACCATTTTTTCAAACTGATTTTCAAATTGGACACTTTAATATATGTGGAAGAAAATTCTAATTGTTATTATCATTGATGAAATAATTATTACAATTATTCAATCTAATTACTCACGTCTGATAAAATGCATAACATAACACTGCTTTGATATATTTAGTACAAAGATCACGTTCTCGGGGTCAGTGAATTTTACTTTTTCCTCGAAAGCAGCGGAATCATTTTTATAATTGCTCAATGGTGTTGGCTGATGGAAGTAGATCACACGCTAAGATGTAGAGACCACCGAATTGTCATTAATTTTCGCCAGGTTATCATTTCGAGATCACTTGTCGAATGGCACATTTTTCTATCCTCATTTGTATGCTGAGTATTATTTAATTAGACTCAACGGACTTAATTAAACGAAAGGATGAAAAAAAATGTCTGAAAAAGAGCTCTCGAAGAGAGCGAAGAATGTTATTTTAGTGATAAAGTATACACAGAAAGAGAGGAGAAATCAAGCGGAATCATCAGCGCTGATATGAATTCGGCTTTGAATTCGCGCGGCAATTAAATCGGTTTAGATTTTGATTAAAAAAAAAGTTGCGCCTGTGCCGCGGGGTAATGTAAATTTAATTGCGGTCAACGACATAATTACAATCCGCGTGCGCGCATTCAGATGAGAACGGGCACGACAATTTGGTATATACAATGACAAGCGGAGCCCGTTGAAAATCTCTGATAAAGTGTCTCATTTGAATGAATTCGAACTGTACTACAAACGGTAAAGATAAATTCAGCCACTGAATAATTGAAGTGATCAAAATCGAATAATAAAATGTAAATGCCCAGCTGACTCAGTGTGAAACTTAATGATCTCGGGGTAGACGAAAGAGAGAGCTTACGTCTGCCACGTAACTAACGGTATCCCACGAGCCAAGGCTGCGACGAGTCTAGCTGCTCGAAATGTTTGTGACCATAGGAACGATGTTCAAACAGGTGTCTTAATTTAAGAGCTTTACGTGATCTGTTTCGCGTTGTCGCGGAAGACAAATTTGCATAGCGTTCGCGCTCGCTCGCTGAGTTATTGCGAGTTACCGCAGCTATGTTGTTCGGCCGAAAAAATGTTATTGTGATTACAGTTACCTGACAAACGAAAACCACGTTACTTGTTAAAACGAAAATAAATACGCATTCCGCTGTGCAAAGGCGACACGTCACGCTTTTGTACTTGTAGGCGAAGGTGCTTTTTATACATTCCGCCTCCTTGGAATTTCAAACTTTTTTTCCCCCCTTTTCAACTTTGCATTCTTTTGACCCGCTTCGAACAATGTTGATTAAAACGTTTTGACACGCGCACAATTTCCTTTTTAATGTTTATTGAACGATTCTAAATAATTCCCTCTTTTTATGTTTCAGGTAAGTGAATGGATCCGGTTGCAAATTCATCGACTCTGCAATGAGGTTTTTATACAATTGTTTACTTTCATCAAGATCGAATTTCATTTGGTCAAAAGAAATATTCTTCGTAATATTATTCTTTTCTAATCTAGAAGTTTTTCTTAAAAAAATATGTATGTTTATATATATGTTTTTAGTCATAACAGAGATAATTTGAAAATTCCCAGTTAAAAATAATTGATGCTAATGATAGGTTCCCCATTCAGTATTTATATAAATGATGATTTTTTGCCAAATTGAAAATTATCTGAAGAAGCGTGTTTTATCTCTATTAGTATAAACATATACTTTTGTTTTGATTCGGAATCGATCTCATATCAAATTTTCTAAAACTCAGTTAAGTAAACACACGAAAACATTCGACTTTTCTTCTGTTGACAATTAACAAGGTCATTCCAAAAATTGTGTAAAAATGTAGTGTTTATGCTTGCAGCCGATCTTCATATGAAATTTCTAAACTCAGTTAAGTACATAGTAATTTTCTAATATTATTTATTAAAATTGTTTTCAAATCAAATACCCATTGGGGACAGCAAAATAGTTCCCATCGTTTCCACCGTGCAATAATACTTTCCATTCTCAACAGACGTTTTCAAAAATTGCACCGTCTTTCTTATCAGGAATGCGAGCACCTGAGAAGCCACTGCGTGTTGTCATTTGGTTGTCGCACACCACGATGACATAACAAGTTTGAAACGAGGCTTTCCATCAAAACGCACTTTTGCATTGGGCGCAGATGTCGCAAGTTTTAATGACGCCGCTGTGACTCGGACGTCCTCTCTCGATTAATGGGCTGCATCTGTCCTTTTAATTAGAACCGGATAAGACACAGGGATCTCGTGTTGATCCCCCGTGACAATTCGCCAGCGTGTGCCTAATTGCGTTGAAAGGACGTTCGCGATCGGCAGTGCACCTAACGCGGTGAAATCGGCACAGGAGCTGTGGCGATCGCACTTTTTGCAAAATCATAAATAACGTCTGATGCGCGGTGCCGTTAGACTATACATCCTTAATTTAGTTTATAACAGAATGTTTGATGCGTAACGCTAACTGTATTGCGTGGACTAAAAAAACCTCGCGGTCTCTGGTGGGTGATCGCTTTTTTTGGGCAACACCCAAACAAAAAATCGAATCCTTTTTACCGGCCGAAAAATGTTAAGTTATCAAGACACGGGATGCCATAACTGTACCTAATCCACGCATTTTATGGTTTCGGTCGTCAGGAATTCCGCACCTGATACACTCGAGCGGATTAGAAACTCGTTTCTATCGCACGTTGACAAATTTTATTGCCCCGTTGGTTTCTCCACCTCGCGAGAGATAGCATGAAAATACGCGAGTGGGCTGTTGTAAAACGCTCGGAGATAAACAGCAGCACTGACCTGGTTTATGAGAGCGCGATTAAAATCGCGCTCTTTCGATGGCACAAAGTGATCGCGCCGCATTTTCGTAACCGATTTTTGACACCGAGGTCATGCGCCTGCGCATTAGTCCGCGATAACGATCTGGTAATCTCGTGAGATAAGCATCTGATGATTTTGTGGTAATCTGATAATGATCTACCACAATCGCATAGGAGCTTCAGCGTGATGCGATATTATCGGCCATTTCCAAAGAGGAAGAATGTTAAGGTCACCGCTATGGAGAACACGCTAAATTAGCTTCGCTCGTAAGGCATGCTTATCTTCAAACAAAGATACCCGGTTTACTCATCCATTACCAAGTGCAAAACAAACTTCTTGCCGCGCGCGCGTGTTTCCCAAAATTTTCCCGTGTCTGATGTTGTACATAGTTGCAACGTGAAAGTCGGCGCAAAAATGTCGGCGATTGATGGCGCGAGCTAAACAAAGTCCAGATTCCGCGAATTATTATGGTAATTTTAATGGTCGTTTTTGTTCCCGGTATAAACTCCGGCTCGGGTGCTTATAAACGGAGTAAAAAGCGTGCGATCAAGAGCAGCAGCCGAATGACAATTTTTCTCTGAACGTTTCGTCCGAGCCCTTGGAATGGAAACAATGTTCTGAGTTGTAACTTCATATTTGATGTGCAATCTTTCATGCTCTGACTTTACGGTCCAGTTCCTTGGCCATTACTTCGTGTACGTCTGAGAGACAAAAGTTTCATGCGGTACCCAATCTTACAAACATGATCGTGTCGGATAAATATTCAACCCGCGTCATACCAGATCAACAGGGAAAAAAGTTATAATACATTTTTATAAAATTTTTAACAAAGATAATTGTATAAGAAATTTGTCATGAAACAAATGTCGTCAATTGAATGTTCATTATCAACGGTTCAATATAAATTTTTTCCAAACTTGTAAAATTATTTTTGTTATAAAATTTTGTACAAAGTATTTTTGTAAAAAATTATAATTATTATATTTGTAAAAACTTGAAATAACGATAAATATAAAAAATAATTGTACAAGTTTGGAAGAGATGTAAAAATATAATGTCATCGATTGAATGTTAATTTCCAACGGTTCTCGTAAACTATAAAGATCTCAAAAAAAAGTAACTCGAGCGACACAAAGCAATTAAGCAGGAATTTTCAGTCGTAACAATTTCGTGGTCGTCTACCCCTCCGGATTTAGCTGATGTTCTCGTTCAAACGTATGATTTCGTTAATTGCTAGACATTCGAAGGGCAAGACAATTAAAAGGCAAAAATCTGTATGAAAAACATCAAAAACATAAGCGGAGATCGGTTAAAGTGCTATTTCAAAGTTATGATTTTAATTGCAACGTAAAACTCGTATCTTAAAAATGCGCGAGGAATTTCCAATCCCGCGGAAATCCGCACGATCTCCAATTTCACGAGAAGGCGCCCGGAGAGAACGAGATGCGCGCTTTACAAACAACAAACATCGGATGATCACTTTTTGGCGCCAGCGGCGATTTTTAGCGCCACCGAAGTGGCAGCGGCAAAAAAAAGCGCCAGCGAACCCTGGACGTAAACTCGCACGGCAATTTGAGAGCGTGCAATGCCGAGCTCGGCCATTAGCCACGGAAGCACAAGACTAATGGCAGGACTCGTCAAACATTAACCACGTTAATTGGAATATGAAGAATTACGTGAGCCTCGCATACGACAGTCGCTCTTTTTCGTTCTTTATTATGTCGTCACCGAGGTTGAGCCAACTGAGAATACACATTTTCAATTTTCAAATTACAATGCTCGTAGTTTTCTCATATGTGTGTCGCCGAGATGGTAACAAACGTCTGATTTTAAACGAAATCTTGTAGCAAAATATTTCAGATGCTGCGGGTTCCAATGAAACCGAAACCCCTGCGCGATTCCTCGAAAGCTACTCGGGAGAAAATTGTTGATATGTATGTTTGTTGAAAATAACAAACATACAGTCGGAGGAGTTCTTGGAATTGTCTTTTGTACTGGTATTGTAAGTATGTAAAAAGGTATGTTGCTCTATTAGTATCGCTTTACAAATTGTTGCTATTTTTACAGGCACGCCGGTGGTTACCGCTTTTTTTTTTTCGTCCACTCAACATATGTATGAGAGTCGGCGGAAAAAAACCTCGCATCGTTTATTTAATTGAAAAGATATGTTCCAACCGAAAAACAAAAAATCGACGCACCAGGAAAAAGTTCGGTCGGACTGGAAGACGTGGCGCATTTGCATAATTGAAAATGTGATCTTCCTTTAATGATATATTTAAATTATTCACGCAGAAAGAAAAGCCTCGCAAATCATAATTATAAATTACATTTTTTTTCTTTCAGGATACATGCGGTAACTTCATAAATAGAATAGTAATTTCCCATTCAGCATTTTAAATTGGCTGCGAAAATCTCAAAGTAGTTACATCATGAAGTTATTACCAAGTTCCCTACGGTCTGAGTGCCCCGCTCATAAGTTGCATCGCTTAACGTTTCTCATACAACGCACAACACTTAATAGCCTCAATTAAACAAAAAGTTAATTCTAACTCCGCTAACAAATGAAATCAAACAAAAAGCCAGCTCGTCGTCGTAAATCTCAGATAAAAAGCATCCGCCCAATCTAATAACTTACTTTGCACCAACAACTTGAACCATATTTACCTCTATGAATGCGAAACCCCAAAAAAGAAGTCGCTCAAAGCCAAATGGAAGATTGAGAAAAAAAAGGCCAAATTGTGAGATCCTCAAAAATAATTGCGCTAACTCGATGGCTCACTTTTTCGCTGGTTATAAATCTGGACCGGCTTTTTGTTTCAGCGCTCGTCGGTTATAAAAATATAAGACTCGTGCGGTTTGCGACCCGGTGGTATATACTTTGCCGCTTGCTCATGCTATTCATAAAGCGTTTGATGCAAAAATGCAAATCCATTCGAATATGCAGGGACGTACTTAGGTGAGCCTAGATATTTTTTTGTCAAAAATAAAAAAGACTCGGGCATCGCATTGTCGATTCCAGGAGCATTTGCCTCTCGCAACGTAATGCCCCTAGTAAAATGCAACGATTTGGAATTTCAATGAGCAAGATACTAAAAGAGATTCGTGGCCTATGTCTCGGGGAGAGTCAAATTCCACGAGTATGACAGTCATATATTTCGCGCCGTTTCTTTTGTGCTTTACATTTAAACTCATCTAACGAGGCGCTCTTCTTTTTCTTCAACATTTGAATGCATGCGAAACCATAAAACATTATGATTTTCAACGTCATAAAAGTTTTGCGATCGTTATTCCCCGCGCGGGTCTTTTGTTCTTCATGGAAAAAGAAATGCCACGATGATCGCACTTTGTCGAATCGTAACAGTGCTCACCGGGCTACCGTCGCAGGGTTCATTAAGAGCTAAGATATTCATCTGGACGCGAGATACGCCATTTATCACCCTGCGAGCTGGACGCAAAGAAAGAAACAATTAGATGCACAACGAGCGGCGTAACGTTATAATGGTCGCGGAAAATCTCGACGTGGAATAATATCGGCAAGTTATGGCGGGTCAGGTGTCACGTAAAATAACCCCACGATTTGTATTGCCGCGAAATTAATCGATGGTTGGCGAACTAATGCGTTAAAGACCAGTTACTCGGCGGCGCAATTCGAGTATCGATCCCTCGGTTTGTGCGATCGTAAACGGGTATGTAAAGTGATAGTGCCTTCCCCGACGATTATCGTATCTTGCACTCGTCGATTTATTGCGCAGGGCGAGAGATGCACTTCACTTAACAAAAGACCTTCGCGTTTTTATCGCAAATTTACTAGCCAATCTTGTGCTCACAAACCATGGGAAACAGAAGTTTTTCCACGACTAATCGTTTCCAACCGACATCAAATAGTACAAGTTTGGAACTATCAATTTTCAAAACTTTGACAGGTCGCACAAAATTGCTATTTTATTGTTGTTCAAGCAGCTTTTCATTTACCGGTGAAAATTAAATAAGAATGTCCCTAATAAATCGTTCACACGCTGAGACTCTCTTGAAATCTCCCCTATAATTAGTGCACACTTGCGGAGGGTAATTAAACTACAAACGTGACGATAAACAAAGCCTTTGTGATTCGTTTGACTGTTCCCTCTGTGTTTATTTCTTTCTCTTTCTCTCCGTGTCACTGAAACTTGGAAAATTAGGTCTGTCGAGGATACAAACATACGCAAAGATGAACCGCTAGTATGCGCCAGATGGCGAGTGTACAATGCACCGACTCATTATGTCTCGGCGCCATATGAAATGACGTAATTTCGCGGAATCGGTCGCGGGACGGAATTTCACAGAAGCATTCGGCGCTTTTTCACGATCGAATTTACAATCGCTGGCAAAACGAAGATAATACCAAGAGTTTGCGGTTTTTGTAATGAATTTTATTTGCGTTCGACGTTAATGAACCATTTGAAAAACGTAAAAAATGTACAGTGAGTATGATTAGATACTTATGTTAGGCGTGAGAACACCCGAACCAATGTTTAAATTCTGCCTTCGCACTTTTATATCTGCAGACCATAAGCGCCAGATGGGATGAAGCTCGGAATCGCAGATACGATTGTTTCTGGTCTTTGTTGGGTCTTTGTTTCCCTGGTACAGAATCGTCGAGTAATAAAAGGAAATGCAAGTTACGATCCTGGTTTATTTATTCCTTGAATTCCAAATTCAGCACTTTCACTATGAAGACCAAAACATCGGTGTATTCCTCGATCTGAAAATCATTTTATTTTAGTTTCCTCATTGCAAAAGTGATTATACATTTGTGCACATTTATTTCAACTTTCTAATTGTGACTTTAGGTTTTTTATTTTTTTCTTTTTCATCACTCACAACTTTCGATGTAGGTTTGCCACTGCCATGACCAGCTTTAGTCTCAATGCTTATCAGCAACGGTTTGGTTTGATGGGGGGAGCGACCAATGGTGTTTTGCAAAGTCGCAATGAACTTGAGGCTGTGCAAAGGCACGACTCGACCATCATGGTCAGCGGTTAGGATCAAAGTCGCCGGATACTCTATACCATTTTCCGGCACTCGTATATTATGGAGCGGTGAAAATTTCATCAAATTTTCAAACTCCTTGGGGTCGTCGGGATTACCGTAATCGCACGTCCAAGTAATGCCGCAAGTAAACTTGTGGAATCGTAGCAAATCAGCAACTCTGGGTTATAAACCATTGGCTCGATTAATCTCTATTTGGGTGTGAAGACCAGTTTTGTATTGAAAATTGTGTTAAATACTCACGGAACTTGGGAAACCAGGGCACCGAACAATTCTGGTCGTTGGTTCCCACTGGCCAATGTAACTAGCCCGCCATTACTGGCACCATTGAGGGTCAATTTGCTGGCCGACGTGTAACCGTTTTTAATGAGATATTCGGCCGCGCTATGCACGTCATCGAAAGTGTTCTGTTTGTTGAAAAGCCGACCAGAGTTGTACCACTTCTGACCGTATTCACTAAAGAGAAATGAAATTTTAGTTTCACGGGAAACCAAATAATGATGATGATGATTTGTAAATAGGTGTTATTTAGGATACTCGTCAAATCATACTTGCAACTCGTGATTCATGTAGGTGAAGGAAACTTGTTTGGACTGGAAAAATTATCGGGATAGGTGTCAAGAATTCTGGATTATTTGGCTGATCTGAAATAGAACTAACCCTCCTCCGCGAACATTCGGGATCGCTAAGATTCCGTTAGTATGCTGCATAAATACCAATCGAGTTACGCTGAATGTTGGCTGAATACTGATGTTGAATCCACCATAAACATACAACAGCGCCGGAGAAGAACCATCCAATTTCGTGTTCTGTTGGAAATTTGCATGATTGTTATTTACAATTTCATTTCAGTCTTTTTTGTATAATTTATAACTTTATTATCAAAGTAACCTTTTTCATGATGATGAACATTGGAATTTTAGTTCCATCCTTGCTGTCATAGAAAATTTGCTTGGTTTCGAATTGAGTCGGATCAAAATTATCAATTTTTATTTCTCGCAGCACCTACAAATCAAATAAACTATAATTATGTTGTCAAACAAAAAAAAATTCGATTTTTTCATCGAATAATACCTTTGGTGGTCTATCTTTTTTTACATCAGCCATATAAACTATGCCAGGAGTCAAAAAGGAGATGAATTTGAAAAAGATTTCAGAATATTTGATGTCTCCACTGAAACCAGAAACTGTTCCAACGTCAAGAGGGAATTTCTTCAACAATTCCCCAGTTTTTAAACTGTGCAATTGAAGTGTGCTCTGCAAAATAACATCATTAGTTAAATAATTATACAAAAATAAACACAAATACATTACAGCTTAACAAAGTAATTACTTTGACATCTTCTATATAACAAATAACAAGCTTGTCTTTGTCAACTCCAGCAGCCCAATCCAACAAATTTTTAGGGTGCTCAGGAACCAAGGTTGTCCAATTTTCTTCCGCATAATTGTTCAAGTCGATAGAAATTAATCGCCAGTTGGCAGCTTTTCGGTTAGTCAAAAAGATGGCTTTGGACCCGTCATTGGTGATGTACTAGAAATAAAATCATCATTATAAAATCAATATCAACCAATGTCAACTTCATGAACATTGTAAAAACATTTTAAATACCTTATAATCCGCATCAAAATTATCAACTATTTTCTTCAGTGATAATGGCCCGTCAATTTTCATCTCAGGTGTCAGTTCTGTGAAGAACAATCTGTTATCTTTGCATTCCTGAGACGGACAGACGAACAAGTATTTTCCACAGTCGGATACTGTAGCATCTCTAAAAAATGAAATTAGCATTAATAAAACTGCTAACTGTTCGTTTGTAATGGGAAATTAACTTTTTCTAATTGTTTACCCTATCCTCCATTGGGGATGTTCAGGAATTTCTAAAACCATCACATCTTCTGATTGAGGAGTGCCCACGCGATGATAATACAGTTTCTGATGTTCGACTTTTGAAGTCTCAACACCCTCAATATCGTCTTTCTGATGCGGATACCTTCCATAAAATACGCCAACATTGTCATGCGTCCAAGTCAAAGATGAATACTTGACTTCCTTCAATACTTCGGGATACTTTTCGCCTTTAAATTAATTGAATTGGAATTGAACAATTTTAGAATAATAACTGTATTTTTTATTTTTATTTTTTTTTGTTTCTTTTTAAGTAAAGTTATTATTGTTATACCTGTATGAGCATTCATGAAATGAATAGACCACCATTCGGAACCGCTCGCGGTGAGGGCATAAGCAAATATTTTACCATCTTCGCTGAATTGACAAGTTGCTATGGCAACCGAACCATCATCTGAAAGTGTATTGGGATCGAAAAATTCTCTTGGTTCCGAATCCAACGTTTCTTGTACATATAAAACGCTGCAAAGTTCAAATCAAATTAGAATTAATTTTCTAAATAAGAATTTTTGATTTGCATAAAATTGCGAAATACATATTGCTAGCTTTTATCTAACTCACAAGTTAAAATTTGAGTTATAAATAACAACTAATCTCTGTAATCAAAAGTTGTTACGCAACTTTTGTGTTTAATGTTATAAATTTCATTTCTTATCCTGAATGATATACCTTTGATTTTGTAAGCCAGTATTTTTGTAAAAATAATATCTGTCAACAACACGTGAAGGACAAGAGTATTTTGGAAAATCCCAAAGTTTGGTTAGCCGATCGCGAATAACATTTCGCACTGGAGACGACTGAATGAATGGTTTTGTTATTGCGTTCTGGGCGTCGACAAAAGCTTTTGTTTCCTCCGAATCTGGTTCCTCCAGCCACCTGTACGGGTCAACTTGCTGAAAAAAAAATTTTTTTAATTTATTTAATTCTTAAAGATCTCGTTTACCCGCAGAGACAAAATTATACGTATAATATATTTTAATTTTATATTCATCATATAAACATAATAAACTTTTTCGACAAGATTTATATTTATTTAATATTTTATTCATATAATTTATTGCCTTTTTATATATAATTCATAAATGACTTATATATAGAATAAGTACGGATATATTTTAAATATAAAATGTAACTAAATGTTCATTGAAATTGTTGTTACTTAATTTTATCAACATTTTAATCAAAATTACCTTCGTCCCATGGCAATCGTCAATAATACTATCATCTCTGCGAACTTCTGGATATTGAAACTTCGTCATCCTTGCGTTTGTTATGGCAGTTTTGGTAGAACAACTCCTAACAAGACTCCGATTGTACGTCACAATGGGACTGTGTCAAAACCGCACCGCAACATTTGAAGAAAAACAGACCAAAAAATACATCAGTGTAGGATAAATTGTGAGCAATTTTTGTTAAAGGGATAAATTGTTGAGATGACTCACCTAAAAACGGAGTAATTGCGATTAGAATGTGCAGCTCTATTGAAATAAACAATCGGACGCAGAGAGTAGGCGGCGAACCCTCGGCAATACGCTAGATTACAAGTCACCATCATATGTTCGCTCCCGCGGACGCGGCACCAACATTTCTGGTAACTCTTGTGAGTTGCCAACTTGACAATTTTACCAGAAACCATCAACCGTGTATTTAAACGGAATCATAAAATTTAAAAACACAAAAAGATAGGCTTATTGGTTTCTTTATAGACAACAGATGATATCGATTATTTTTTCGAATTATCTGATAATACTTTTATCGACTTTTTGCTCGGCACAAAATGATCCAATCTAACTTACCAGCTGTCAATAAATTTTATTAAAATGTTACAAATTTTAAAATAATAAATTACATTTGATATCAAGGTAATTTATAGAAATTAAGGAATCATAGCAAAGTAGTAGATTCAAATTTGTCAACAAGTTTATAATATTTTTTAATTTAAAATCATTTTTGTTCTAAAATGTTATTACTATTTATAATGTTAAAGTAGGGGTAAAATTTTAACAGGAGGCATAAAAAAAGTTGGTTGAAAAATAAGAAATGAATGAATTTTGGAAATTAAAAAGAATGACCAGCTGAAATAAATGAGTTCCTTCGAAATCATAAACTCCTAATAAAGAAGCTTGTACGTGGCTGGCCTGCCTTACCTGGCTCTCACCAGTCGACCAATATCCGACGGGCGAAGGGTTAAAATTTGACCTGCCTTTTCGTTCCCTTGACCGATTTTTGTATCAAGGTAACATGAAATTTGCGCAATTTATTTTCGGACATTCAAGTTCAAAAAATGACAAAACTAATTAAAAACGATTATTACCCATTCAGTTTAATAGTCATTTATAATTTTTTTTTTTTTT
>JAAMPD010000653.1:0-41749 GCA_025266255.1 Trissolcus basalis | reverse complement strand
TAATTTTTTTATTTTTTTTTTTTTTTGATAATTTAATTTAAACGTTAGGTCAACTTAAATTAAACTTTCGAATGTTTAATTAAATTAACAAGGTTGTTTTTCATAGCACTAATTGTTGTACTTCAGACAACTTTTTCTTTTCTAAAAAACGTTGATAATATTTTCGACCTGTATTGATTTATTATAACAAGTTATAAAAAATTCTTATTCTTGCAATTGGGTAACTTGTTATTTGACCAAGTTAACTTACCAAGATGTACTGCTTTTTGTATCCTTGTACGTGTCATTATGATTTTTCTTCAAAACCAAGACGAGAGACATCACTAGAAAGTGAAGTTGTTTCCTCCTCTGTTGTCCTGATACAAATAAATCTAAATCAGTGAATAGATCACTGATCCAATCAGTG
Source organism: Trissolcus basalis (assembly GCA_025266255.1). Lineage (NCBI taxonomy): Eukaryota > Metazoa > Arthropoda > Insecta > Hymenoptera > Scelionidae > Trissolcus > Trissolcus basalis. Next base: position 41,343 of record JAAMPD010000653.1, on the reverse strand, counting down.
AAACGAATTTCTCGCTGGAAGATCAGTGAACAGTCACTGATTCAAACAAAGATACTAAAATCCCCAATAAATCAGTTATAATTGAATCGAAAATTCAAATCTGCACCAATTAACTTCTGAGACTGAATTTGATCCATAACTGAATATCTTAATTAGACATTTCATTTGAATCCAAAACATTGTCTATTCTGAATCAAAACGACTTATAAAACTACAAACATTGTATAATATTTTTTTGCATTTCGTGTCATGACAAAGTACTATCCAATTTTGTTAAATTCTTTTTTTTAATTCTAGTCAATCAGCCTAATCACAACGTAAAGAATTTTAAAAGTAATAAACGACTGATCCGGAATGAAATTACAAGTTAACTAAAACTCCCTTAAATTTTTAATAAATTCAATTCGAATAAATTTTCAACTTTGAATGAACTGTAATTTTGCATCGTTGCAGGTTCAACGATCGGATCTATTATTTATTATGTAACAGATATGCATTTACTTAAAAAGGTGCTATTAAAGCACAGCATTCCAAGGACATTGTGACGTTACAAACTTTCAAACTATATTTTGTCTGAATATTTTATCACCTTCGGGATTCTCCGATAAATGAATAGCAGAATTGTCGCGGAAAAATGAAGACCGATATTTACAACTTGGGTACGTTCAAGTTGCTACGGGTATTTATGAAAATCATCGGTCTCTGGCCGACAAATAATCCAAAAGAACAAATCATTTCAAACGTTTGCAGGACTAATTATGTATTCACCATGGTTGTGGCGTGTTGTGTGGAGTTTCCGGACTTGTACTTCTCCGCCAGAGATTCACTTTTTGTAATTACAGTTTAAAAGCTAAGGTGGCAATTTTTCAAATTTCATACAGTAAAGAATTATACGAAATTCTTTGCAGGCTTTGGCGGTTTCCGCACCAAGTTTTTGTGGCGTCTATTCCGAATCTTTGAAACTGTTCACTTTCATTCGTCGGAAACGAGAAGTTTTAGAATTTTCTCGTTACACCGAGAATGAATACTGGAGGGCCAATTACAACCCCGAAGAAACAAGGATTATTCGGCAATGTGACAGATTGACATTGCCTTCTTGTATTGTTTACGTTATGCTAGTGCAAATAGTTTCTTTTGCTTATATTTTCTTACCTTTGTATGGTAAGTATATTAGTCGAAATAATTTGGAAGATTTCTTGTTTTCGTGATTTGTATTTCCTTTTAGGAAATTTTGTACATTTTTTTAAAAACAAAATATTCATTGTCGTAGAATCTATTGGGCAGCATGGTTCAAACAGATCGTTGCCTTTTGGTTGTTGGTTTGAGTATTGTCGAGTTTCTCCAATTTATGAGATCGTTTACTTTTTACAGGTAAAACATATAATGCCATTGGAAATGAATGGGACGTAATAAAATTTGTGTTTCAGTCAAGTGGATGCATAAGTGTATCAACCTGCTTTTCATCGTTTGCTGTATTCATCTACAGCATGAACTCATTCGCAGCGGCTCAGTTCAGAATTCTACAACAGAATTTGAAAAAGATATTTGATTCAACAGAGGACAAAACATTCTATCAATTGACGAAAACATTGAATTATGACAATGATTATAAAAAAGTTATCGTGCTGAAAAAGTTGATCAAGAAGCATCAAGAACTAATCGCATATGTTAAAAAAATTGACGAGTTGATCAATGTGATTATATTTTTTGTCGTGGCAACTTGCGTTGTGCAAATTGTATTTCTATGGTTTCAGATTACTCTGGTAAAATATACGAACAGTTTTTGTTTTTTTCATTTTTGTCATTTTCATGAATGATATTATTTATATATAAAATGATGGAAATTAGTTTTTTATGTTTTATTATTTGGTTCATTTTGAATAAAATAATTATTCTTCTAGAGTGAAAACATGACGATTTTGAGGAAGTTATTGGCTACCTGTCATTTAATTGGATTATTCTCGCAATTACTTTTTTATTGTTGGTCTTCTCACCAAATCATTTTGTCCAGCATCGAAATTCGTGAATCAATTTATACATCAAAATGGTACCTCATGAACTTTTACATCAAAGGAAAAGAAATCAGCCAGTGCGTTCGTCTAATTATAAACCGAGCAACGAAACCTTGCATTTTAAATTGTGGTATATTTTTTGAAATGTCTCTTGGAGTTTACGTTATGGTATAAAAAGATGTTGCACATGTTATTGTTGTACACAACAATTTATCTTAGACAAAAAATAATGAAAGTTGTATTTCTTAGGTGTTGAGAACTTCAATATCATATTTCACATTTTTAAGGCATGTTGGCTCAACTGAAAATGAATAATTTTTGTAATATATTGTGGTCAACTATTAGGTCATTACAGTAAAAAATATCGAATGGCTTACTTTTTATTTTTATAAATTTTTAATTTTGTAGTGAAAATAAAAGTATATCAACGCTTCCGATAACGACTATTATCTTACAATAAACCTATTTTTGAACAGATAAGACATTTATTAATTTTTAATTTCTTATTTAAAAAACCATAATATTCGGGAAGGGAGGGAATAATTCAATTTCTATATAAGAATATTGTCAATTCTGTTCAATCACAGTCAATTACACAATGTTGACCGAATTTCTTTCACTTTGTAGTTTGCATTAAATAACTGAATTCAATTGTGGTTAACTAAACTTTTGACAGAATATAATACTGAAAGTAATACCAGTTTAAAGTGATATTACAGAAAAATGAAGAAATTATTATTACTTAGTTTATTAGTGACTCTGGAACTGGTAAGCAACTTTTAATCTCAAATGTCTTTTTATACCTAAATAATTATATAAAATATATATTATATATTATAGATATATTATAAAATTATGTTTTTCTTTTCAGAGTGGCACTACAGGATACCATTCAAGTAAGGGCGTTAAAAATATTATGTTTTGTTTTGGAAATGCTTTGTCTTATGCTTTAATTAATGATTTACATATTTTATTTAAATGTTATTTAAAAGCTGAAAATGATTACAGGCGATATCATAAAAGACTACATCACTAAATTTGATGAGACTATAAGCACGCAAAATAAAATATCTAAGTTTTGTCAATATTACGAATTGAACGTGAGCACCAAAAACATTTTTTATATAAATAAAATATTCTATCACATTCATATATATTTAACATCTTAAGGTGTTTGCTCAGCCGTGATAACGTTTGAGATAAGGAGTTCCAATAGAACTTTTGGTTTAATTTCATTGAGAATTGTTGGAGTTTCTATTGAAATTTATTTTCTTAATTTTTTTTCATTTAACAAGGACTGAGCAATCATCTGAATGGCGAATTGCATTCTATAGAAAGATCATATTCATATAGTTGTAGTTATGAAAGTGAATGATACATTATTTTTATTTTGTGTTTACAATACAAGGTAGTCTACCAATTAATAAAATGTATTAATTAGCTTTTTTATCATAACATAATAATTTTTACTCATCTTTCAGACGGATGGGATGGAAAAATTGAATAATTTTCCATCTATTATCAAAGATATTTGTCCGATCATTGATTTGAACGATCCGCAAAAATGTTTCAAACTTGAGAACAAATGCTTTAAAAATGTGGTACTAAAGATGTGTGCCAAAAAAAAAAATGTAAAGACCTGTCACGAAAGAAATGTAATTATACATGAATTTGAATAATTATAAATAACATTTCATTGTCCATAATTTTTATGATTGTTCGTTCATTTTATGTTATTTCTAGCTCAAGGATTATCTCTCAGAGTTTTTTGCTCAGAGTGAATCGGAAAGAAGGGAGGAATTGCATTCCTTTAATTCGATTTCAATAATAGAACCACTAAATGGACTTAAATCTGCAGAGAAAGAGTGGTTAAATGACGTCTCATTGCTGGTAGACAAAGCAGAAACGTTAATCACAGACGTCAATAAAGAATTAAACATTCAAACTTTTACTGTAAATATACCTAAATTAAGAGATGAAACCAAAACAATAATGAATAAACTTAATGTGAGTATACGTATTGCAGGCATTAGGCTTTGTCGTATTTACCCATGTTATCGTCAAATAAAATAGTTAAATTAAAAAAATTAAATATATATTATTGTTTACAGAATAAAAATACACAGGATAAATATTCAAACAATATTATTATATGCGAAGAAGATATGGAGCAAATTACATCCCTTCAAAACGATTTGGAGAATATCAATACTGAGGTCAGGAAGGATATCAAATCTGAGCAAGCTAAAAATATAGCATCAAACAGAACTCCGGTATAAATTACTTTTTGTATGATTTAGTACATTCTCATAAACTGAAAAGTTTACAGAATTTTCAATAATTTTTTGAACATACATTACAGGATGAAAAAAAAGCGGATGAATTGATTAATGAAACTCTTAAAAAATCAGGACGTTTGGATGAATATAATACGAAAAAAAGAAAATTGAAGAAACAAGTCTCAAAACCCTAAAGTGTTTCGAAAATTTGAAGAATGATATTCTAATTGCGATAAAAGATGAACATACACAAAAAAAAGTAATTATATTTTCAATTAGTTTCGTATAAACTTTTTAAGTTTAACTCATGTTATAGTTTAACGCATTTAATTCATATCAAGTCATACTCATCTGTAGAGTCTACAAAATCACTTGATTTTGCAACTCACATTTTTGGAATATCGTTATACCACTCGTCAAAACACACCCATGACAATTGCTGATTCTATATACATTATACTAATGAGTTACATTAAAATGAAAGCTTAAAAACTTTTAGCTGTTTAAAAAAATAAAGTGTAGAGTTTCGAAGTAGCTGAGTAAATGTTTAAATTATAATTTTATTTATTTTTGTATAATGAAATCAACCGAAGAGATAAAAATGATCTCAATATCACAGTGCACTGTAATGTTTCTATATTTTAAGCTTAATCACATACAAATATTATTTTTTAGACAACTTCATAAAAAGTATTGAAAACACTTTGATTGATTGGAACAAAATATCCAAACTCTGTTCTCGATCAAGCGAACATAAAACCGCTGTCGAACAATTCTGTACCAATATTCAAACCGATGTAAGTTAATATAATTTGATGAGAAATTCAAACTAATGTAATTCTATTTTATGTAACCAAATTTTTTTCTTTGTCTGCTTACATATGCATAACTTAACGATATAGGGTTTACATTTGTAAGTAAAAATATTCTTTTTTTATAGAATCAAGACGATAAACTGTGTGAACAACAAAATAAATTAACAACAAGTCCAGATTTTGATGATTGTTCTCAACTTGAAGGAGACGTGAATAAATTGAACAATAAATTTAGCAATCTGATTACTTCTGTAGAGGATGATTGTAAGAGGAAGATGTCTGTAATAAATGAAGATAAATGTACCGACGAACAGGTATATAATTTTCCGAATAATAATACTCATGGAGATTCAACATTTTGATTGATTCATTGTCATTTCAGTTTGCAGATTACGTGGATACATTTTCTTCCCTTAACAAGGGAAAAGAATTTTTATTAACGATTTTTAACGAGGTGGAGAATCATGAATTAGTTTTCAAAAACTCAGATTACAGCATTGAACAATTAGAACGTAAAATTGAAGACAACGAAAAATGCTTAACGGATTATCAATCAAATGTAGACAAGTTGAATGAAGTAATACGCGAAGTGTACAACAGTCATTTTGACAAATATCGCGAAGTTGAAAGAGAATTAATAACGATTTCAGAAGAGGCGGAAAAATTAATTAACGATCATAAGGTGAGTTCTTACAAATCAAGATTTCACGAATTTAATCAAAATAATTATTACACTAAGGAAAAACTGGATTCGTATTTTGATGACTTATGTCAATAAAAATTATTATTGTTTCGAGTTCATCTATTGTTTCCAGTGTAATATAAAATAATAGGTGTTTAAGTTTTAAGTGATTACAAACTCAGAACATCCGATTATTTATTTACTGCCGATTATAAATATGATTAGAAGGCTGAACATTATTAAGTTCATTAAAATACATACATTAAAACTTAAGCTCATTAAATAGATTTAATATAGACTTGACCGAATTCGATTGATTTAAAGTATTGAATTAATTTAATGATTATAATCTTCTACAGGATACCGGGAAAGAGGATGTATTTATTTCTTATCGAAGATTATTAAAAAATTGTCAAACACAAATCAATGATATTACGAAAGGAAATCCCATTCAAGAAATAGCGGAAGCAAAAGTAAAGAAAATTAAAAAAGATGAAACGATTAATATTCTTCAGGAAAAGGTATAAAATTTATCAATTATTTAATACCATTATATTGATAAATATTCATATCAAACTATATTCTTTGTTAACTTGGATTTCAGTTCGATGAAAATAGAACTAAAGAACTTATAAGAACAATGTTGAATGAATTAGAGGAGACTAATAAAATTTCATTGGAAAAATTCTCACAAGAAAACACATGTACTATTTTACGAGACATTCTAATTCATTCCTCCACGTCTACTACTGCAACTCAACCAACCACTACTTCTACTACTCAACAAACCACTACAACTACAGCTCAACCAACCACTACTTCTACTATTCAACCAACTACAACGACACCTACAACAAGTAATTTTAATGACATTTTTAAACATACTTTTCCTATAAATTATCAGGAGACACGGTAGTGTCTCTGGCTGAGTACGAAAAAAAATGAATGGCACTACCACTGTGTATACTTTTCCGGAGACATTATTATTTCAATGAACTTGGAAAGAACGGCTGTTTATAATAAATTTAATATTGAGTAGCTATACATTTTAGAAATTCATAGGTCATTGTAACCACGTATACTAACATTCAATTTTTTTTTAGATAAAATTTCAGACGAAAAAGCGAATTTGAAAAAAAAAAAGTTCCAAACGTATTACCCTGGAATGTTGGAAGCAATAGATTTTGTGATTTCCAAGGCTAATAAAAGTTATACCGAAATCTTTGAACAGAATTTTAATGCATTTAATGGAAAACAGGTAAAGTTAACCAATCATTTTAAATCATTGTTATTTATTGAAATTTTATTATTAACATGGTTATATTTTTATTTCAGATAATCTCCAATGTTAAGCGAAATCTAGTCTTTCGACATGATGATGGATTAATCATGCGTAATATTCTTGAATGTGCTAAAGAAAAAAATAATGTTTTTACTGATGTTGTCAAGCATTCAAACGATTGCAAAAATAGTATAATTAAAAATGCGCAAACTATTAAAGAAATGGTGGATTACATTCATATTAAAACCAATCGCGATATAACTTGGAATATGATCGCTATCAATAATTGCGTTAATAATTGCGACAAATTGGTAAGTGAAAAAGCATTTTAAAACTGATAACCGATAATCTACAAATTATTAATTTTTTAAACATTATAAACACATTTATCTATTTTTTCAGCGTGAGAAATTGAACAACGAACTTGTTTATAAAATAATTCCAACAGCACTTAAAGAATATAAACCATTGAGGAAGAAAATGGAATATTTACTAGATCAGATAAGCTTGTGTCATCAAAGTAATGCATACTCGAAAAAAGAAAGTGACACATTAAACACTTCTGATATTCAAATTTGCGCTATACGGAAAACTCGCCGCAGCACTCGCCTCTGCAGACTTTCTTTAACTAATTGTCGATTTTCTGAATGGCTCCTCGATTTGATTCCATTCAATTATCAAAATAATTAAAAATTAGAACTGAAAATACATATACAGCAATTATATTATTTTTAATAGAATTTATTAGTTATGTAAATGATTGTTGTACGAATGTTGTTAATAAATAATTATCCAATAAATTGCTTTGTATATATATATAGAGAGAAAAGTTTGAAATGTTTTAGAAACTATATGGATAATTTTTAATCTTAAAAATTAAATGTATTTCATACTTGTTTATTCTTTATGATGTCCTGATAAATCTACATTTAGAAAAACGCTCAACTGAGCATTATTTTAGCGAGTTGTTGTTTGGATAACTGGAAATACACCAACTTGGGTGAGTTTTTGGTCAGAAATATCCGGATCGCAGAAGAAGTTGTAAAGTATGGAAATTGATTATTCATAGAATTAAATGTCACTTCTTATACGCTGCGAAGATTTTTTCCCACGACATTTTATTTCTTTCGAATATCAGGGTACTATAAAAACTCATACGTGATTTTTTGTACGAACTATGATTTCGAGCCTTATGCTAAATATATCATTGAAAAAATTACACTAAATTGTGTTTTCTTTTTCTTAATTCGAATGGTTATGAAAATGAAATGTAATCAGCTATATGAACGAAAAATAAAAAAAGATAATTTAATTATTTAATTTAATTTTAATTTAAAAATAAGTAGCAAAAATCATCAACAGAATTTTATATTTCTCAAAAGAAGTATTTTCTTTTATCTTCTCCAAAACGAACGCACCTAATTTAAATTTTCTATTATACTCGTGTTTACATGATACGACAGTCCAAAAGTCACTTATTTTCGATCGCATATAAGACCAATGAACATCACACCACTTCGAAGTCTCGGTAGTATAATGGTTAAGTACGCCCAACCAAAAACGTTTGATACGGGAAATCAGGGTTCGAATCCCTGTCGAGACAAAATTTTAATTGCAACGTATATTTTTTTTTCTTTTTATATTCATTAGATATAATATTTTTTGGAACTAATAATAATACTCTTAATTTTGACTCGGTTTGTTTTTACAAACTATATAACGATTCAATATGTCCTATCCAAGTTTCTCAGAATAGAAAACCAGAGTTCAATTCCTTACGGAGAGATTTTTTTCACTCCATAGTAACTTTTGTTTCCTTATCACAGTTATCATTAAATTTATCATCTAATAATTTAAAAATAATATTGGAAACTTACAATTTTTCAATATAAAACTCTCTACCCTATAGTAGCTCCATCTGTCGTTTCTCAGAAAAAATGCATTCAACCTGTTTGTCATATTTGTTTTCACTTTTCTTAGCCTAACCTCGGTGCATTTATATCACGCTGTTTATAAAAGTTGTTTCAATTAAAACCATAATTCGACTGAGACAATTTGGTTATTTGGTTACTTGATTGTGTAAATTTTATTAAATATATTTAATTAAGGAGGACAGTGCTTCAAAAATGAGATACGCACAATTAATTATGGGACCTGCGGGCAGTGGGAAGGTAATTATGATTTCAAAATTAACAAATTTCAAATCAGAAAAACAATTACTACAACAACTTAATTAACTTTTCATAATAACTAAAATTCAAGTGTTTTAAACATTTTTTAGTCAACCTACTGTTCCATTATGAAACGTCATGCAGAAACAGAAAAAAAAGTCGTGGACATTGTGAATCTCGATCCAGCTGCAGAATATTTTGATTATGAACCCATCGCTGATATAAGGGAACTAATTCATGTTGATGATGCAATGGAAGATCAGGATTTAAAATTTGGTCCGAACGGTGGACTCATATTTGTATGCAGTAAGTATCAACAAACTCTTAGAACAACCAAAAACTATAAATAAAATTGAGTCGCTTAGAGGAAAAATGACTTAAATCAACTTAAGTTGTTTTTCCAACTTTCAGATTGTTTTCCAACTGAATTGAGACAAAAAAATTCTAATCTAATTCGCAGGTATCTTTTGGAAAATATCACCTGGTTAGAAGAAGAATTAGGTGACCAAGACGATGATTATATTATTTTTGACTGTCCAGGTCAGATTGAACTCTACACCCACATGAATATCATGAAGAAACTCATAGAAGTTCTCCAAAGGATGAATTTTCGACTCTGTTCAGTCTTCATCATAGACAGCCAGTTTATGGTAGATGGTGCGAAATTTCTTTCTGGGACGATGGCTGCTCTCAGTGTCATGATCAATTTAGAATTACCTCATGTAAATATTCTCTCCAAAATGGATCTGTTGTCGAAGTCGGCGCGAAAACAACTGGATGAATATCTTGAACCTGATCCCCACACTCTTCTCGCAGAACTTGAGAGTGATCCTTGGAATAAAAAGTACCACAAGTTAACTGAAGCTATAGGAAAGATGATCGAGGATTATAGCCTGGTTAGATTTTTGCCTTTGAATATTAAAGATGAAGAAAGCGTAGGGGATATTAAATTGACGATTGATAACATTATCCAATATGGGGAAGATGCTGATGTTAAAACAAGAGACTTTGATGATGAAGAAGAAAATGAGAATGACGACTGAAGATGAGATAGTGTAAAAAGTATATATTTTTGTACGAATAAAAAGTCTGTTTTATTTTTGAGATTGAAAAATTTTATTACAGTTTTTACATTTAATAAGTCACAATATTGAGTTCAAATGTTGTGTATTTTTTTGTTTGTAAAAGGAGTTACACATCTGGTAAAAAATTTATACTTTACTTTCCATTAAAAATTGTGTAGTTGAGTTTTACAGGCTGGTTTTTATACATCGATTGCAACTTATCTATAGAGTATTATAATTAACGCAAGGTATAAAATCTCTTCATTCTTGTATAAATAAATACTTAATTGGAATTACGTACAAATATATGTTCATAAATATATATTCAATGCATCTAACTTGAAACGTTTTAAAGTTTTATCCTAATTTAAGTAATTTGCACACTTTTTCTTAAATTAAAACAAACTAAAACTTGAATAAGACTCGTTCAAGGATATTACAATTGTAAATATAAAAGTTTCGTGTATAAAACTTGATATTAATGTTTTTCTGCCATTATTTTTATTCAGTTTTGATAATTTTCTTTTGAGAGGAGTTGTACAAAAATGGTTATCAGCTCTTATTGATATGTTTTCGGTTTAATCAGACGTTCAAAATTTTGTGTGCGTTTCATATAAAAAGTTTGGAATCCATATTTTATTTCATTGAATCTTGTATATAATGAAAAGAAAGTTTTCATCGTTCCAACTACTTGTTGAATTACAAAATTCAAACCGTTTGAGTCTCCATTTTTCATAAAAACGTATACAAAATAAAAAAAAGCTTTTATAAATGCGATTTGTACATACTCGTTTGAAAAAATATTTCAGAACTGTACATCTCGACCTGGGTTTCTGTTAGAAAAATAATATTCGTCGACTATGTCGACTCAGTCAATATTAACATACTGTCCTGTTACAGTTGCGGTTTGATGATATCTTTTCCTGCTTGCAAAATCTTCATTTTCTTCATTGAGTTGAGCTTGATAAGTCTCAACTCCCGGGTGAAGGGGTGTGACAACAATCTGCTCATAATCGTATACTTTTCTCCTAAAAATATATATGTGCGAAATATTAGAATGACAATCAATCGTAATACAAAGAATGGCTGACAAATGTTTTTGAAAAAATAATTACCCCATGAGTTTCAAAATAGAATTTTTCAACCACTTGAAGAATTTAAATTCTGCAGAGAGTCCCGGTTTTACTGCAGGATTTGCGTGACCGATGTAACTCCAAACAAGGAAGACTACAATAATGTTTGCTAGTGCATAACCCCAATGTACCAAAAACATGATCAAAAGTTTTACAAGCGCCTGTAAAGAAACCAAATTTAAAAAATATGAACTAGTGTTCAAGAGTTTCCAATTGAATTGAGCAAAAATTTGATAAATACTCACTCCTAACAGAGAAAACCATCTGTTGCAAAAAGGGCTGTACCAGTTTCCTAACTTGCTATGAATGTGAACTTTTCGTAGAGTAGTGTTAGTTGAATTGCTATTCTCTTCAATACTGGGCGAAGAATCAATTATTCCATTGCTTTCAGTAATACTATTATGTCTCTGTAAGAAAAATATTTTGTAAATTGTAACATAGAATTTTTATAGATTTATGTTTGAAAATCATTCAATCTTACATCTATATTTTTTATGTCTTATCCTCTCGGGAAATAGACTATCTAAATCATCAGTCTCGACCAGATGGTCAGTATGACTAGGCGATCCATAATTTTGTTCAAAGGTCGGTGTCTGATTGGAAAATCGCTGTTCGCGTGAGTGTCTCAAATCAAATGTTTGAGCAAGTGCAAAGTACGCGTAATCCATACATGCATAAGTCAACAAGAAAGGCATCGTCACGATTGGCGCCAGGGTGTTGATCTTCCCCACGACAATAAATGTCAGAGTGACTACAGCAACGACCAACATAGCATACACTGGTACTTTGTTTGGTCCTTTCTAAAATGAAAATTATATTAATTATTTTTGAACTTTGAAGTTTCTTATCCGTGTTATTATCAAATAATTATCGAAGAAGACTTACGCCTCTTTGGAGACAACTTATCCCTGGAATCACATTTTGACCTGCGATAGACTGGAGAACTCGAGGAGTCCCATACATCGCTCCTAAACAACTGCTAAATGACGATACGTACAATCCAGCTATAAGTAAAACTGATATTGCAGAGACGGTAGAAGCAATCATGAAGTTAGTTTGGAGTGCGTGTCTTGTACACGTTGATGCAAGGAATATTGAGAAACAGAGATACAAGAATGTCCTGAAATCGAGAATTGAATCTCATAAGAATCTAAGAATTCGATACGAAACAATTTTTAAACGTTGAATTTGACGTTTTTCTCACCCTGTTCCAAGAGCTGCTAAAGTCCCATTGGGAATATCAGTTGACGGATGTTTTAAATCACCACTCATGTTTATACCAGCCAAAACTCCAGTAACGGTGGGGAAAAACACACCAAAAACTGTGAACCAATTGTTTCCTGCCGTGTAATCAGAATAAGTGTTGTTTTTCAAATTCTCAAACAGCCAACCGTTGAATTCCGCGTCTGAAAAAAAGGAAAAGGTGAAAACATTGGATTATTATTTTAGGAAATCTGAAATCGATGTTTTACAAACTTACCAGGATCAATGTGGGAGAAACTACCAATCATAAAATCGAACCCAGCTAAAAGTAAAATCAGTAGAAGCACGAACTGGAGTTTGATAACCCATTTGACACCAGCTATATTTATGGCTGATAGGATAATAACCGCAGCACCAGCAAACCCACGTTGTGCCCATGGTGAATTTAAACCAAATAATCCAGCCATTGATTCACCGAAACCCAGAACATTCAATGCACAGCCTACTGCCTGAAAAATACATAAAAAATAAGATAGATTTCTCTGTAATAGAAAATTGTCAAATTTGTCTACAAAATTTTATCACTGAATTAAAACAAAAATGTTTATACTTGTCCAAAGCAGTACAAAAGTCCAATAGATCCGCCAAATCTTGATCCTAAAACGTGAGAAAGTAAGAAATAAACGCCCCCACTTTCGACTCTGCAACGTTCGCAAATTCCCACGGCGGACAATACTGACACTAGAGCTATAGAGACTGAAACAATTTAAAAACAATTAATTATGATATACCGAGAAATTAAAATTGATTAATACAATTTGTATTATCTTTAATGTTACATAATGACGGTTGTTATTGATACCTGTAGACAAAATAATAATGACTGCATTTAACGCTCCCGCTTCTCCCACAATCCATCCTGATCGTAAAAATACAATTACTCCAAAAATGTTGATAAGGCAAGAAGTGAACACTCCGTCCCATGTGCCAAATAAAACTGGTTGGGATAAGAAAAAGTTTGATTTCCACCAGGGATCTGTTGTCTGAAACCAAATTAGAACATTTAATATAATACCAATTAAAATTAAATGATAAGCTTAATTCAATACAACTCAAAAGTCAAAACCAATAAGTGTTTCAGAATATATTCTTCAAAAACAAATTGTGGTTTGCATTTTTCCTAATTTTTAGTTATGAAAACGTATGATTAACATATGTTCCTGCCAATCATAGAACAGATTCAAAATTTAACAAAATAAAAATTTGAAGATTTTTACTTCTTACAATTAAGTTATCAGTTTTGATTTCAAAGCCACGGAATTGAATTACAAAATAATTAAACGTAGTTTAATCTAGAAAGAAGATATAAATTGAATTTCGAAATATTGTTTTGAAATTACTCACAAACTCTTGAGCGAATAATTCATTAGCTCCAGTCTGGTACAGATCGGGATTCAAATCATTATTAAATCTTTCCGATCGGTCGTCACTTCGACCGTCAACATTTCTCAGCCCGTATCTCGACCAGTCGATATTCCGACCGCTCTTGATCCGCGTATCTGGAATCTCGTAATCCATTTTTTATCACAACTTTTTTTTTTAGAAATTCAAGTACTCCCACGTCATTCTTCGATTGCAACCCGAAAAAAAATCCCGTTAGCGTTCACGATTTAAACTCCAAAAATAAACACTCAGAGATCGAATTATTGCCAGCAATGAAAATATTGCACTTTTAATTCATCATTTTTTCGCTCGCACGATCACACATCTTGACACGTTCTGTCATCAAAAGTCACGCATTTATTGTTGCTCCGAATTTTGAGGTTAGAAAAGCCAGGTTAAAAACTGCGCTCGTTTAACGTTCCACATAATCACTCGCGGTTTTCGCATCACGAGCTCAACGAAACTCGCCGTGACATGTGCTTCACGCTTTTCCGACTGATCAGTTCAACGTGACGTATTGTAAACATTCTACCACCGAAGCCATTTTGACAGCAAAGTGTTTTGGAGCAAGTTCAGACGGTAAGTGCAGGCAACCCCCTTACCGACTCGAGTATTGATTGATATTTAATTTTTCGACTATCAAAATTAAATTGCGACATAATTATTTAAAATATGATCTCATCTCTATCATTTCCTGAACCTTCATCATTTTAAATGTCCTTCAAAATTTTATACACAAGTACAAAATGTTATTTCAATTTATATGAAATCAAAACAAAACTGAACGATCAAAATTGTTTTCAATGGATCTCGGAAAATGAATGAATATATTTTCATTGATGATTACGCGGAATTATTTGATGGCAGGTGAAACCTGACACCGGGCGTTCAAGTTTTTCAAGGTTGGCATAAGTGACGTATCAGGGAATAACGATAAGCGTAAAAAAGGCCTGCGCCCTTCGCAGCTCGGCGCGCTTCGTGCAAATTCAGTACGAATCTGTCGGAATGCGCGCGAGCATCGTAACATGGCCGCCCGTGTTTATCAGGTGTTAGAGTGACGATTGTCAATGAGCGCCGATAAGAGTTCGGCCAGTTATGAGACATTAGGTGTCGTCTCGTCGTCCAACGTCAACAGCCGGCATCGCGATGCAACCACCGCGGTTGCACCGGTACCCTATGTGAAACACTTCGCGGCGTCTAATAGTGATTGATTAGACACTTGCTTATTACGTGTCAACCCTCCAGATGTAAGTATTTATTTTTTCTTACCAATTTATACCCAAATTGATGACGTCATTCTTCGTTTCAGCATCTATCATTGTTCCACCACCCCCACCACCATCGTTCCACGTTTTGCTCTTGTTTGTTTCCGTCTATTCAATAACATCTGAACAATTTGAAACAAGTGCAATATTTGTACTTCCTTGAGTAGTTTTTATTTTTAGGCTTTTGATTTGAAATGTTTTGTGTGATTGTTGCAAGGTTCAGGGATGAAAAAGTGGGTAAAGTAAAAAGTAGTCATTCAGGAACGTTTTTACAAACAGTTGGCATGGAAAATCGTATTGATATTCTGTTATGTATCGAAATTAAAAAGGGGAATAAAAAGTGAGAGGAAGAATGAGAATAAATATAAGTTTATGATTTTCTGCTGAAACACGAAAAAACGCGGAGAATTACGATTCATAAACTGTAATAAGAAACGGAAGTTTAAAAAAAGCTGGCAAAAATATCCGTCAAAATAAATTTCAAACGGTGTAAAGTTTCGTTAGGAAAGCTTATAGTGAGATGGAAAACATGCACTTTTTTGGATTTCGTCACGGACAATTCGTTCTTATCAATTGTGAACTTGTTATATTAGTCATGCAAACAGTGACATCACGAATTTTGTAATTTTCTTATGCAATGCAAATTTTGCGATTTAATTCTTAAAAACATTAATTTTTGGATTCAATTAAAACTTGAATAGAATTCAGAATGAAGCTACAGCTAATATTCTCACCTTGAGGTTTTTTTTTCTTATTTTCAACTAAATTAATTAGTTCGCCTGAAAGTTTAATTGAGTTGAACACCTAATTTGGTAGACATTTTTCGATTGACTTTTTCTAAGTTCCTTTATTTTCTATTTCCTAATTTCATTTTTGTTTCAGTGAACAATGCCATCGAGATTTTGCATTTAATGAAGCAAACTGGCAGAATTGTGATGAGTTGTTCAGTCGAGTTGAGACAGCGCAAGCATCAAAGGATGACGGAGGATCCACACAAACTCGCGGCTATGATGAACAAATCCCAGAGACTTATTTTGGGTCTTCTCGTTTTGCTCCTTGTAGACATCATATGGGTTTCTAGTTCTGAACTCACAAAAGTAACATTTCTTACAATATTTTGTTACAATTTTTCTTCCATTATCAAAATGATAAATAAATATCACTGTTTACAATATGGTTTGGCTTTCAGTACATCTACCGAGAAGCATCATTTGAAAAGCCATTCTTCAGCACTTTCGTCAAGACGTCGATGTTTTCATTGTACCTGCTGGGACTATGCTTCTGGCCACCATGGAGAGAACAGTGCAACAAGCCCACAACATACATGGTAAAAAGGCCTTTGAGACTCGTTTTGAAAATCAATAAACGGCTGTTTGTCGCGTCGCACAGAGAGTATTAAAATAAACCTGTGTATCTTGACGAAAATCGGCTTACCCGAGACAAATTCATTGTTTCCAATTAGAGGCTTTTGAAGGCGACCCAATTAGATAAGAGCCCAAAGCTACCCATTCAAATTGATTTGTACGAATTTTCCCGCACACCTGTAACTATTTCATTCACTTTTCAACTAATTTGGAATTCTGTCTATTAATCAGTTTTTTTCTATTTTCAGTTTATCGACCCAAACGCTGAAGATGACAACTTTTATTCGGAGGCTAATACTAGTCTGGTTTGTATGACTTCATCAATGTATATGCTTTTTAAACAAGATCAACATTTTTTACATAATGAGTTAATCTTCGATGTGTATTTATTATGATTTTATTTCAGAGCGATCCGACATTTGTACCGATAAAGACACCAGACCAGTGCGACCGTTCCTCTGGGACTGAAAGTGATGACTCGTCGATTCGCTCGGTTCGATTTAGCAAACTCGCAGAAGTTCGTCACATGTCAGAAAGCGACGCCACAGAAGCTCTCCTAGCAAGGCTGAGTTACCAGGCTAGTGTTCGAGCTGGCGAACACGCGAGGAGACAAGCGAATAAGTTCTCCATTCAAAAAGTTGCCAAAATTGCGCTCACGTTTTGTTTACTGGTGAGTTCATCAGTGAAACCGTAATCGTTCTGTTATCAGCACTTGATCGATTAGTTTTTTTATAAAATATAAAACTGAAAAATGTTGTCAAGTGTTTGAGTATAGATAACAGCCATGGAAGTCATGATTGTAAACCAACATGTTATTTTTCAGTGGTTCGTCGCAAATTACATGTACCAGCTGTCCCTGGCCGAAACAGAGACAAGCATCGTCACAGTATTATCTTCGACTTCTAGTTTATTCACATTGTTCCTGGCCGCTTTTTTCCCGAGCAATGGCGGAGACAAATTCAGCTTGTCGAAATTGGTGGCTGTGTCTGTCAGCATACTAGGACTTGTATGTAAAAGGAAACGAAAAATGAGCTATTTTAATTGTTGATTTCATTTTAATATTTGATTTTTGTTCAGGTATTGGTCGGACTCTCAGACCTGCCTCTTGAAAGTGGTAGAGTACCAACGGGCATAATTTTGTCTCTAGTCAGCGCGTTTTTTTACGCGACGTATATAGTATTCCTCAAGCGCAAGGTCGACCATGAAGATAAGATGGACATTCCCATGTTCTTCGGTTTCGTTGGCCTTTTCAACCTGACCTTACTGTGGCCTTTATTCTTTATCCTGCATTATGGCAAAGTTGAGGAATTTGAATGGCCAAGTTCCCACCAATGGACGTTTCTTATAATCAACGGTCTGATTGGCACTGTTCTCAGCGAGGCTCTTTGGTTGTGGTATGAAAATGTTTACTTAATGATAACATTTCTATTTCATAAGCGGTATCGTTTCAGTTGTTTGTATTGAAATGTATTGGAATGTATTGATTTGCAGGGGATGCTTCTTAACTTCGTCATTGATTGCAACGTTGGCGATAAGTCTGACAATGCCGATGTCAATGATCGCAGATGTACTCCTTAAAAAGATTGAATATCCTTGTATTTTTTACCTGGGCACTATTCCTATGATCTTAGCGTTTTTAACTGTTTCTTTGTTATGTCATTACGATAATTGGGATCCAGTCCTAGACCTAATGAAACGCATGTACATCTGGTTCTGCCGAAGAAGCCGATCGATAAGGTATATTATTCAATTTATATAATACGTAATTAAATTAAAACAAGGTAAACGGAAAAACCCACTCGATACAAATCAAAATTAAAGTAATATAATTCCATTTATATCGAGATTGATTGAAATACTCTTTTTATATCTACAGAATACCAGATCTTGAAGCAGAACAAACAGAATCGCTCATCGGAATTAACAACGGAGAGCACGAAGCTTGAGTGGACAATAATTCTCTATTTTCGTTCTCCATCCAATGATTCCCACACGTACCATTTCGTACCGTGAAACTCGTGCCTCTGATTAGTATTAGATTCCGTCGAAAAATTGCCCTTTCGTTATGCCATCGAGTACTTATCTGATTCGAATTAATTGATATAAGAGTACTTTTTTATAAGCGCCAAAAATGAGTCTTACATTTAGTTGTTGCAATTGTCATCAAGTAGTTTTATATTTTTCGTGATTTTCGGGTTCGTGTCAATCGTTATTTTTTTTTATTTGAGTTTTTGTTGTCATTGATGTTTACTACTTGTACGAACGATTGGCACGAGTTCGAAAACTTGTAACTGGAAAGAGACAAAACGATACTTCTCGCTCTAAAAAACTCGATATGTACACCGATGCATGAGCATGTGATAATGAATATGTTATACAGACTGTTGAAAAATATTCCTTACACACTACGAAGAGAAAACTTTGAAAAGAAAACTTTGTTTCCCGTGAAATTTAACTGTTTGTTGATCGGGGTAATGTTTAATAATTACGAGAGTACTTTTATAACGTTACTATATGTAGAATGCAATTTTCTTTAATACGATGCAGTTTTTAAGCAAAAGATCGATGCATTTGAGGAATGTGTGTACATATTTTGATTCAGTTCGAATTTTACAACTGACATTCCGAAAGTTTCAACTTGACATAGAAAAATGACATCTAGTTGAATTGTAATAACGTAGAAATGATATTTTTGCAAAAGTGCAATATTTTTAACTTTAGTTCTCCTAAGTTACGAGAAGAAATGTTTTCCATTCGGACAATCAAAGTCAATTTTCGACTTTTATTCAACACAATTCACAGTACAAAAATTTGGTTCCCACTATTTTGGATTCATTCAATTCTGATCTCAACTTGCGAATTTGTGCAAAAATGAAACAATAACTAGAACCGTTTTCTCTCGATAGGCAAAGTTTATAAAGATTTTTAAATTAGACTGTAAAAATCTCCACGAATACGCGGACTTTTGTAATGAATTCATCTCATCTAGTCAAAGATTTTGGAGCATTGATCAGTGACATTCCTTCTTTGCGTTTTAAAAAGGCGCGTATAAGTAGCAAGTTAACCGAGCGATCATTTTGTAACGCGAATTACTGTGATACATTTTTGTAATTCAGTCCCAGATTGACGATTGCGCGCACAAGCATTGACTAAACTTGAAAAAAATTATTTTCGACTTTTTATTAGCAGAGCTTATGCATAGCTTTCTTTTATATTCTCTGTCAAATCATGATTTTCGAACTTTGCATTTAACTTGCGATTGAAAAAGTCAAATCTTTTTGAAAGATGAAATAGGTCTTAGGATGGCAATTATGATTAAAAACAAATTATATAGCTGACTGTTCCTGTATGTACTGTTGCCGCATATCTCATGTAAATATTATTTATTAAAGTGTAAGATGTATATATTTAAAAACAGAAATAGGGGGAGTTTGGGAAGTTTTAATGCGACGGGCTTATTGTGATGGGGATATTTTATGGTTGAAAAGTAAAATAATACCATCAAAATACATTTTATTATTTTGTAATGTGTCATAATCTCATAATATACTGCTGCCGGTGTCATTTTACATTTGTTCAAGAGATATTGGCCCATCACAATTGCCCCACAGCATCGCAACTGATCTAACTACGCCTATATATATAATAAAATTGAAATGAACAGACCGATAGGTGTATTTTATTTAAAATTCGTTCATTTTTTTATTAAAGAATTATTTACAATCTTTACACATGTTCTACATTTACAAAATCAAATAGTATAAAAATCAACTTCAACATTTACCTCGCTTTAAACTAACTTGTAAACTGAATTATTGAAACGCGAAATTAAACATTCTTCATTCATCTATACTCAATTTACAAAATAATCTAACAAACATAAAGAACGATGTCTCATCGCAAAATGCTTATGAAAAAATTGAATTAGAATAGATTAACATATGAACGAACTGAATGATTATTGAACTGCGAAAAAATAAAATGTAACATCATGATGAAGTCTTTAGTTTAATGAAAAAAAAAATATATCAATTAAATTCATATCTAATTTTTACTATGAAATTAAATTGAATAAAAATTGTTATATTTCAAAGACCTAATAAATATGAAAAATTTATTCAAAATAAGATCCAGTTAGATTTTATATTTGGTATACTTTCATAACAAATCGTCAAATAACATCATGACATCATTTTTCTAATGAACACATTTTATCTCGATGCTCTAAGAAATAAAAAAATAAACAAATTATTGATGACATAAAAAACGAACCGTTCAAATTTTTTTTTATAAAAAACAAAAATCTAGTACAAAACGCAACCGAGACATTTCTGTCGAGCCAAAAACACAATTTAACAGCTCGCTACAATAATCACCAGTTCGGTTCATTTAAAATATATTAATCCAACGAAAATAATTACGCGCAAAGCAGCGTGAACTAAGTCCCATTATCTGTTGTTTTATTTTCTTATATAAATATATACGTGTTCATATATACGATAATCTCGTATATATCAACATATATTTATACAATTTTTGACAACGCAAATTTGCGCTCGTAAAAATTGATCATCGAGTATTTTTTTTCTTTACAATTCTTTCTACACGAACATTCGCGCAATAAATAATACACTTACACACGACTTAACATCAATCCTGCTCCGGAGACGTCTGGTAGACTGGACCGTATCTTTTCATGACCTTGCGCACATAATCTTTTGCTTTGCGCTTTACGTTTTCGTTGCACTGTAACTCGTCCACACTCTTACAGTGCTTCAATTCTTTCGTCATGACGTAATTGGTTAACTGAAACAAATTCATAGTTACACTCACACCCATTATCCAATTAACTAAAAATTCACTCACTAATTTAACCCATACCTTTCTTGCCAAGTGTTTAAAATCTTGTGTACTTGTAATCCTAGCTTGCTGACACTCGTCTTTAGTGTACGGACGCAAAATGCTGATCATGACAGGAGCCAAGTTAGTTTTGAATGTTTCCTTGATCTTTCTCTCGTCATTAAGGGTGAGCTCGGGTTTAACCACCAGGCCCTGAGCTGCTAAATGTCTGCTATGCGATTGAGATTTACTGCTTCGTCGGTGTTTTCTAGATTTATCAAGCTGATCCTTGGATTTTTCCAAGGAATGCTGTTCCTTTAGCCTAGCTTTTTCCTTCTGTCGCTGCTTGAGTTTCTCTTTGTACTCCTTATACTTTCTGTGATCCGTTCGGTTTTCTTCTCTTCGTGGCTGCAAAAATAACACAAGATCAATTAATACGATTCTTCACATAAATCAAGTCAAAAAAATATAATAAATAATTACACTTATAATCCTCTCCTGGACCAATCCGTCCCTTCTCTTTTTGGCTCCCGGAACGATGACCTCATTTTCAATCGCATCCAATTTCCTTTTCGCCATACTAACGCCATCTGAAAGAGTGCTCTCTAGGTCCATCTCTTCGTGTTCAACATTCTTCTCCTCTTCGACTTCCTCCTCAGCATCTTCCTCTTCTTCACTTAAACTTGACTCCTCGCTTGACTCTTCACTCGAAGAAGAATCAGGTTGAATCCCAATATGATCCGGAGGCGGGGGCAACCACTGGGAGATCCTCTCCTTAACGTGGTAGTAATACGTTCGCCCTCTCGCGTCCTTCGCCCACTTCCACTTCGGAGGCAGATCGAGAATTGGCGGAATTTCCACCGAGGGTGCTCCGCTCATCGCGTTGTCCTCCTGAAATTGAGGCTCGACTGCTGGTGGCGCCTCGTAGATGCTCTGAGGCGTTCCGTTGTGGATCTGGACAATGTTATTTGGAATGTCCGGGTATGGGTATGTAGTAGGTGGCGCTGTATAAGCAGGATTCATATAGAGAGATGCAGGAGGTGGGATCGAGGTGAGATCCGCATGCGGAACCTGAGATAAGGATGGAATCGTCGTCTGGGGCAGTACAGGGAGGGTTGGTGGGGGATGAGAATGAGCGTTGGGAGTTAGAGAAGCATGCACCGGAATCACAGCTGGTGCTCCGGGTAGGTACGCACAGGGTTGTGGTATTTCGGCGTTTTCTGAAACAAATTTTTTGGTGTTTTTTTAATACAAAAATAAAAAAGAGATTGTTGTATGTAATTTGAATTTCCAGTTGCTTACACTCTGCATACAAATTTATGTTGTATTTAATAATGTTTTTGAACAATGTTTTACGAAGTCATCAAATTGAAAAATTCGCACGAAATTGTTTCACGTTCTGAAGTTTTGAAACAAGCGTTTAAAGTATTATTTTTAAAGTCCAGTGATTAAGAACAATGAATAATTCAACTATCGTTTATCATTATTAAAAAAGAAACGTCCATGCAGAACCCGAAATGTGTGTTTTGAACTTCAATGTAGAAAACATGAGACTGAAGGAGTATTTTGATTTCCGAATCTGATCAAAATATTATCTTGTGATTGGGGATCTATGAATTGTGCGATTAAAGAGTTTGTGTACATAAACAGCAGAATGTCGTGTGAAAATTTTGCAAACAAGATTTTTTAGAAACAAAAATTTTGCACGAAACTTTTAATTTGTTTGAATATGTTAGATATTAAATTAATTTGTAAGATATAAGATTCTCAATGAAAAACCTTGCATGGGGTAGGGTTGCCATTGTCCAAGACTCTGATTAAAATACAGAGGGTATCCAGTGTTCTGATCTACCACAGCAGTTGTGTGAGGGTCGATTCCTAAAGCAAGGCATCTCGCTTCATGTTCCTGCCAAAGTTCCTGTTGCTGTCTTCTCTGTTTTTCCTCTTCTTCTTTTGCAACTTTTAGGGCAAACAGCTGACGTCGTTCATACTTGGTCATCTTTCTGACAGGCACCAGATTCGTTCTTTCTTCTCCTCTCTTGTCTTTTGGCCTTTCGAAATCGGGAGAATCTCTTCCTCTTCTTCGATCCGACCGTTTATCTGATTCGCTTCTGTGATGTCTGTCAGAGGATCGATGTCTATCATAGGAAACTGTTTTTCTTCTCTCTTCTTTCTCTAATTCTTCCCTATATCCACGATCTGGAAAATTATTTGTATATGTTTAATTAAAACGTCAAATTAAATTTAAAAAAAATTGAAATTAGACTTCAAGAAATCTTACCAGCTTCCCTCTCATGTTCCTTCATCTGTTCTATTCTCTCTTTCTTTGGTATTCTAAAGACTTCCTTGAGATTAGCCCAGTCAGCCAGGAGGCTCTCAGCAAGTTCCATGATTTCCGTCAGGAACGACTCCTCTTTCACTTCGAGTTCTTTCTCTTTTTCCTTCTCTTTTCTTTTTCATCGCCTTCTTCTTTTCCTTTTCTTTATCCAAACTTACTTTCTCACCGCTATCACAATTATTTTCTAGTTTAGGTTCAACGTCTTCGCTCTTCTGTTTGGACTGGTCATCCTCCGGCGATTCATTGGGAGAAACATTTCCGGACGACTTCCTCGCCCATTTTTCCACCAGGTTGTAAACCTTGCTATCCATGAGCATAGTCTTGTTAGGGATTGGCAGTGATTTGAGAGTCTTGAGAATCTCTAGCCGGAACTGCTCACTGTTGGCCAAACTATTGTCAGTGACGTCCATCATATAGCTCCAGATGAGTTTGAGTCCACTGTAGTCGAGGAACAACCGGCGACAAGGTTGCTCGCCACTTTGGATTACACGCAGCAGTCTAGTACGATGTTCAATTTCTCGGCTTCGAACCATCAGCCTACTAAGCGTGAGCGTGTGTGCTCTGTTCTTTAGTCCACCGGCGCACAACTTGTCAATCTCCTCTTCGAGCTGCAATTTAATGAACTACGTTTTGGATTTGTAAATGGGGTCCCAAACTACGATTTTTGTTATAAATACTAGCTTGTTAGTCATAACTAAATTTTACTCATTTTCATGACCGAAGAAAGTTGAAAAATTTTTTTGGAAAAGTTAGTAGCGCATGCAATTTTAAGTCATATTATTTTATTTATTGAAATAAGCCAGAAGAATATAGCCAAAGAACATTTTTGTTCAATTCTCACTTTATTGATCGAATTCAACACATGCGAAAGTAAATAAAGAATAGTAATCAAACAGAAAGTCAGCATTCTACTTACATCTTCATCTTCCATGTGATCCGGTGGTTTCTTCTCTTCCTTCTTCTTTCTCCTAGACACTGTTCTGCGTTTTACCTTTCTCTCTACCTTTCGCGCCTTTTCTTTCGTTTCTTTGATTAGTTTCTCTTCGTCAGTTTGCACCTCAGATGGATCTGCTTTCTGCTCCTCTTCTTCTTCCTCTTCTTCCTCTTCTTCTTCATCCTCGCCTTCTTCGTCATCGTCGTCATCATCATCATCAGACTCTAACAGTTGTTTCTTTTTTGGATTATCGCCTATCCAACCGCGACAAGTGGAAGCTTCGCAAAAACATCTCTGAGCTTCTTTCCTACATTTGAAATTAAAACCATAACATTGTTTTTTCAAGTATCTTAAAATGTTAGAATGTATGATTTTATGTTCATTCATAACTTACCCGTAACGTTGGAAGTGATAATCAAATGTTATCTCTTCCCCAGCTGCAATATACTTTTTGTTGAAGAAACCTATACGAAGTTCTCCATTTACAGTCCACTGAAAATTTTAGAATTAAATTTTTATTTTAAAATTGAAATTAAAATTGTTTATTCGTACGTTAATAATTTAGCCCATTTAATTGAAATAATTTGTTACCTTTTGTGTTTCAGCATTGGGCTCGCAGCTGTGATTAATAAATCGCGAAACATTTCCTTTCATCGTGGCATCGATAATTTGATCAGACTTCAAAGCCATAAAATAATAGTGCTTATTTTTGTCTTTCGAATATTCTTTTGCTCTTCGACGAAAATCTTTCGGGTCCACTACTTCTCCAACGTATTCCATGACGAAGCCTCCACTAAGATAAGACATTTTTTACATAATATCATGAAATCATAATTTAATAGACGAATTCGAAAAAAAAGTATATCTATACTTACGGTTCAAGATCACAGGTAGCTCGAAGTCCGAAACCTTTTTTCTCGGTTCGAAACACTTCGCATTTTGCATATTCACAATTTTGGAATCTTTTGTTTGTACATCTGTCACCAATATTACACCGTGGTCCACTGTAAAATGATTTTTTATAATACTTTTTCAATTTAATTACAGTTATTCAATTTGAAATTGAATTTAAATTCACCATTCAATCATAAGAAGTCTGTTGAGGCAATCTTCTCCACAGCCAAGTTCACCGCGTTCAACTTCTTCCTCAGTTAAAAAGCAATCACAAACCATCTTTTTGTGTTCTTTATTTGTATACCTAAAAAAATTATAACGCGTATAAAACAAATGAACTTTTAAAAAATATGAAAATATGGTTTTTAGAACTCTGTCTCTACCTTTCAGTTAGATACAAATTTTCTTTCAAGTGTTCAAACTGACTAAGCCTTTCTTCCATCTCTCTATCAGTTTCATTGACAGTAGGCAGTGAAATTTTTGACCCGATGGCTTCTTGACCAACCGTGGTCGAGTAAATAGTTGGAGTGCTTATCGCAGATACAGGAACATTTTCCGCCTTGAGACTCTCAGCTGCTCCACTGACCGGGACATTCTCGCCTTCTCCAACAGGCTTTTGTTCATTCTCAGCGCCGCCTACCGACTCGAACGCCCTCACTTCAGGAATAGTAGGAGGGATCGAATTGCAAGCAAAAAGATTAGTTCTTGCATTTGTGATGGCGCTGGAATGGCCCATCTCAAGCTCACTTGATCTGCGCCATCTCGACTTTACTTTAACGGGTTTTGCAGAATCCGAATCGTACCCACTCGTGGGTATAGGTGGTGTTCGACAATCCACAGGCGGTGGTGCTTTTGGTGTTCCGTTCTCAGACAGGCTTTCTGACGGTTCTGTAAATTCGGTTGGAGTCGGAGGAGCCGTTGGAGGTCTTTCCAGCTGTGTCATGGAGGTTTTCGGAGATTCCGGCAAGGGCTTGCTTACAAGACCTCTACCATGAGACCTAAAATATAACGTTAACGTAGAAACATTGAATCAAATTAAATAATAACGATGATAACATTTCTTTTTATTTTCACATTTCTATTTCGTTTAGTTTTTTACCTTTTATTCATCAATCCTATTGACCGAATCCGGCTGCTTCTGCGAACATTTCCAGCTTCAGTAGCGTCATTAGTCATCGAACTTTTGCTATCGGAATTGCTATCCGAGACCTTGGTACTGCTGATGGAAACCAGTGTATCATTGCTGTTCTCACTACTTGAGCAGATTTTCACATCGTCAAACTCGACTTTGACTTCCACTTCACTGTCTCTCGAGCCTTCTTCCAGCTGAAGCTTCTCCATCTTGACCTCCTGACAAGGTCGCGTCAAATCTGTCTCCTCTTTTTTCACTGGGAAATCGCTCAGGTCCAATGTCTCCATCTTTTTGATTGGCAACAGCTCTGGTTCACTGATGGTTATCTTTTCCTCGATTTGCGCGACGATCTCTGTGCCAGCCGGCTGTTTTTGCTTTTTCTTCACAGTCTTCTCCAGAGTCTTAAACTCCTCGCCATCAAAAAGGGAAATTCACGCAACTTTGCAACTGATTTCTTCGTCTTCACCTCCACATTTTTGAGTTTCTCATTCTCCACTTGCAAGGACTTTTCAGATTCGTCCTCGGATAGTTTGAGACTTTCCATCGGTTCCTGTTTCATCTCTTCCACTTCCATGACTTCACAGACAATCGTCTCTTCAATATACTGCTCGCTCGGCGAACCCTCATTTTTCGGTTCGTCCAAGCGCAACTCAATGGACGAAATCTCGTCTTGACTGTCGCAGCAAAGCTCAATTTTCTCCTCCAAAATTGGGCTTGCTTGAATCACTGGCTCGTCCGTCTTTTTCCGACGACCACGCACACCTTTCCTCACAACGTTTTTAACCAAATTTTTGGTCTCGCAATTCGGAGCATCCTCTCCGTTTACCAACTCCAATTGCTTCTTGGCCGTTTGTCGTGTCGACTTACGAACTGCCGACGCCGGCTTGTCGCCTTTTACCTCGTTCTTCCTTCGACGAGTCATCGCGTTTTCCTAAAATTTTGAACAGTTATAATGTTTTTAACTTGAAATATACATTTTCAGAAACGATGAAAAAAAGTTTGCTACAATTCAAAAATCGCATCATTCTGATAAGTTAACCTAAAAATTGCGAGTCTGATACACTTGGAAGTAACAACTGTGAATGGTACAGAGGTAAAATATGGACGTCTCATATCATACAACTAAAACGTGAATGAAAAATTACGACGTAATGAAAAATGAAAATAGCGATGAAAAATTAACCTAATCGCGACCTGCGATTGGTTTTCCGAAATATCATAAACACAGCATTGTCGCGAAGTTACATAACTGCCTGAATAAAACTGTCGGAATTTGTTGTTACAAGTTTTTTGGGAGGAACTCGGGCTGCTGATTCAGCGTGCTCGGTATAGTTTGGGACTGACGAAACTTGACCTCCAAACCAAGATGTTTGTTCTTCCATTTATATCATTATCTCGGATCCATCTCAAGTTGTTCTACAAAAACAAAAGAGCGCATAAATAAAGCCATGAAATAACCTTCAAAAGCAACAAACAATCACAATTCCACCTCGGGGAGAAAATGAATTCCAAGAATTGTTTACCTTTCAAAAAAATGGTACACAAGTTTGGCGCAGCTAACAAAACTTAGGGACGAAATAAACAGTTTGTTTGTTTGACATTGAAGCAACTAGGAGACCAGGAAAAAAAAAGTTGAAACGCGAGATTGATTTGGAGGAAAGATTTTTGGGCGTCGTTGATGGCCAATGGGTAAACCAGGTGATGCGGCAGCAAAACAAACACCGTCAGCGCGATACTCACTGTCTCAACAACGGTCTTCTTGCAAAACCTCGGCGCTCTACGAATCGCTGTCAAAAATCATCGTGGCGGTGCGCGAGCATCGTGTGCCCTCGGCAGTCGTTCAGCGCGCTCGTCCGGGGCCCATGAACGAGCATGGGTAAGCGATCTCACGACGACGCGACACTCAGAAAATGGTGCTCGCGCGCCCTCCCCCGGAGACGTGTTTCGCCGAAGACGCGTTTTCGAGAAGCCGAGGAGATTGACCCAAAAATCATCGGTGTCGCTATCTTGCCTGTCATTCAGAAAGCATCATCCTAGGTGGCGCTAAAATCCGAGAGAAAAAATCCACGATTGTCCGACACACGAATTTTCAATACCACCAATATTTTTTTCCCTCACTTTCCCGGTCACTTTGTTATTTACCATTCGTCGGTAATCTAGATTTGTTTTTCACTTTTTTTTTATCAATTCTGATTGATTTTGCGTCTAAAGGCGGTGTGTGCGGGACGACACGCCACCTTTCGGTGATTGCGTGAAATAACGTTGTATGATACCGGCCCGTGTATCTGCCACGCAACACATTGCAAAGAATTTTACGCGAAATCAAAGTTAAAAATTGTGACTTGAGTTAGACAAGAAGGCCTCGAAGATGTCGTTGATTGCGGTGACGGGAAAATTGTTTCAAGAGTACAAGAAAACGACGCCGAAGAAACTGAAAATCATCGACGCCTATTTGCTTTATGTATTTCTGACAGGAGTCATACAATTTGTTTATTGTTGCCTTGTTGGCCTTTTCCCATTCAACAGTTTCCTTAGTGGATTTATTTCTTGTGTCTCCTGCTTTATTCTTGGAGGTAAATACCTGTGTAGTTTGTTACAATTATAAATGTGTTGTTTACTAAATGTTAACTCCAATTCTGTACATTTGTTTATATCTTTGACATGGTTAATGATTTCAAGATTACCTCGAAAGAAGTGTCTCTTTAACTAAAATGAAATATTTTCTTGCAGTTTGTTTACGGTTACAAGTTAATCCTCAAAACAAATCACATTTCCATGGTATCAGCCCAGAAAGAGGATTTGCTGACTTCATCTTCGCCCAAGTGATTTTGCATCTCGTCGTCATGAATTTCATTGGATAATTGTAAAAAAAGATCGTTTTTTACTTGTAAATTAAAGTCAAAATTTGTAATGTTTATATAAATTAAATTGTTCCTTCTCTAAGTACTTTTCTCTTTTTCAAACTACCCTTAATTTTTGTTTGTTTTGGTGGTATGATTATATCCAAGAATATCTTGAGCAAAATAAGATTGTCTGAAATAATCTCAACATAATTTAATGAACAATTGCATACTTTTGGTATAATTTATCTACAAAGTTTTACAGATTTGTTTGCTTATTTGTGTGGTGGCCAGGCCCATTGTTTTGGTGGTTCTTCTTGAATCAAAGGTTCCCAGGGTTTCCACTGTAACATGTTACGAGCCAAGTTCATCTCGTTTTCAGCTTGGAGATACAGTTCCTCTGCTTGGCCCATTCCTATCTTTTCCTCAACTTCTTTAATGTTAGGTGTCTAAATGTAAAAAAAAACAACATGAATTTACATAGAAAATATATACAGTCAATTTTCCTTGGACTTAGTTTACACTTACAGTTTTGACAATGTTCAAACGATCCATGATGATTTTCTCCGTGCGTTGTCTGTAAACGTAATCCTCAGGCAATTTTTTTAAAACTCGTAAACATTTGTCATAAATTCGAGTCAGTGAACGATGGGGGAAGGGATCGGCAGCCAAGCCTGTTAAGCCTGTGCACTGCAAAACAAAAATGAATTAAATATTATGTTCGTTTGTTATATTATTCTTATTTTTCAGTCTTGAGTATTGTTTTCTTTAAATAAATTGATTGTTTGATTGACATACAATATAGATAAAACTGAGCACGTCAAATATTCAGAGGCTTTGTACTAAACCTTTTTTAACACTTGTGCCATCTTCTGATTAAGGATTATCCAAAACGTTTGTTCTAATCCTTCAGAAACTCTACAACAACAAAACAATCGTATATTTTCAACCAAAATTACATGCAAAGGTTATTTTTTATTCGCACACAATTATTACTTAAGAGATAAATTAAGAGCTGTTCACTCGACTGAGATATGATGACATGCGACTGCAGCGCCACTACTTATGCTAACTCAATTCATCTGAACTAAACTTCAGTTAGTTCATGGTGATAACCTATACAAAACGGAGCGCAAAATTTGTGTTTACGTTAAATTTTTCTTTTTATTATTAAATTTCACATAATTACAACGTGAATTGGAGTGAAAGTGAATATAAAGTTGTTTGTTTCAAGATGATTGAGAAAAAGGACGACGAAGGAAATCGCTACACATTTGTAAGTACAAAATAAACCGGTTATAATGCTCGAAGAATAGTTTATCCCTTTCCTAATACAATTTCACGTTTTTCTGTGTGTAAAGACATTCAATTTTTTATATTATTACTTAGAATTTCAAATACTATCAATTAAAGTAATATTGACCTAAATAATTAAATTAATTCTCCATGTCTTGCCATAAGATTGTGACCTAACCTGCAATACAACTTTATTGTTATGACTTGAACAAAGAATCATTTTTAAATAAATGTTTTAATTTTAATTTTAGAATGAAGAAGATTTACCATACGAGGAAGAAATTTTGAGAAATCCGTATTCTGTCAAACACTGGCAAAGATACATTGACCATCTGAAAACAACCAAAAGCACTAATTTAAATATCGTTTATGAACGAGCTTTAAAAGAACTTCCTGGAAGGTAATTTGCATTTATTTTTTAAATTTTACGTTACACATTTTTATGTTTACACGAAACCATTAATAAATCTTTTATTACTAGTTACAAATTATGGAACAATTACCTCAAGCAGAGAGTGAAGCAGCTGAAAGGAAAATGCATAACCGATCCGCTTTACGAGGATGTGAACAACGCGTTCGAGAGAGCATTGGTATTCATGCACAAAATGCCCAGGATCTGGATGAATTATTGTACACTGATGACCAATCAGTGCTACATAACTCGCACAAGGCAGATTTTCGACAGGGCTCTTCGAGCTTTGCCTATTACACAGCATCACAGAATCTGGCCTCTGTACATTGATTTCTTGAAAAAACATAATGTCCATGAGACCGCTGTAAGAGTCTTCAGAAGGTACCTGAAGCTAGCACCTGAAGAAACAGAAGAGTATATCAATTACTTAATTGAAATCAAACGACTGGACGAAGCAGCTATCAAACTAGCTCAAATTGTTAACCAAGATGATTTTGTATCGAAATTTGGTAAATCGAATTATCAATTGTGGAACGAACTTTGTGATTTGATATCAAAAAATCCTATGGAAATTAAATCTCTGAAAGTCGATGCCATCATTCGAGGAGGTTTAAGAAGATATACTGATCAGTTGGGGCCTTTGTGGAATTCCCTGGCAGAGTATTACAGTCGAAGTTCTTTATTTGAAAGGGTAAAATACTTTATCTTGATGACTTCTTTATTTCTAATAATGTGTATATAATTTCATTTGTACAAATTTTCAATGCGCACCGGGCGAGCTGCGTCTGAGATACGGTTGGACTTTTTTTTTATATTGTTCCGAGGGTTGAATCGACTTGAAATTTTGTACACTTGTAGGTCATAGTCAGGTCTACTTGCCGAAAAATTGGCAAGGCTGCGAAATCGACTCAATTGTGTGTACGAATTTTCAATGCGCACCGGGCGCGATATTTTTTTTTACTATAGTTAGATTATATACTTTCATTTGATAAATTCAATTTTATTTTTAAAAAACTTTTTAGGCAAGGGACATTTATGAAGAAGCCATTCAAACCGTAACTACTGTTCGAGATTTCACTCAAGTATTTGACGCATATGCTCAGTTTGAAGAATTCCATCTAAGCAGGCAGATGGAAGCGATCGCAGAAAAACCAAATCCTACAGAAGATGGTAAAAATCTTAATCATCAAGTCATTGCACCAAAACTTATTATTTTAAATTAATCTAATTCAAACTCTTGCTTTTTTAGATGACATAGATTTGGAATTGAAATTAGCTCGTTTTGAACATCTCATAGACCGTAGACCTCTTCTTCTCAACTCTGTTCTTCTAAGACAAAACCCACACAACGTGCAGGAATGGCACAAACGAGTAAAACTTTACGAAGGACAGCCGCACGAGATCATCAACACCTACACCGAGGCGGTACAAACAGTTCAACCTCAGTTGGCTGTAGGAAAGTTGCACACCTTGTGGGTCGCCTTTGCGAAATTTTATGAAGAGAACGGTCAGATACCCGACGCTCGAGTAGTATTTGAAAAGGCAACGCACGTGCCTTACACGAAGGTAGATGACTTGGCATCTGTCTGGTGCGAGTGGGCTGAGATGGAAATTCGTCACAGCAACCACGAGGAAGCTCTTCGCCTGATGCATCGAGCAACCGCTATGCCTTCTCGTAAAGTCGCTTATCATGACGAAAACGAGACTGTACAAATGCGCCTGTACAAGTCATTAAAGGTTTGGTCGATGTATGCTGACCTCGAAGAAGCTTTCGGGACATTCAAAAGCTGTAAAGCAGTCTATGACAAAATCATTGATCTTAAAATTGCCACGCCACAGATTATTATTAATTACGCTTTATTCCTCGAAGAGCACAACTACTTTGAAGAAGCTTTCAGAGCTTATGAAAAGGGTATCGCGTTGTTCAAGTGGCCCAACGTTTACGATATTTGGAATACTTATCTTACAAAATTCCTCAACCGGTATGGTGGCAAACAGCTGGAACGCATGAGAGACATGTTCGAGCAGTGCCTCGAACACTGTCCGCAAAAGTTTGCAAAACCATTATATCTTCTTTATGCAAAACTCGAAGAGGAACATGGACTTGCCAGACATGCCATGGCTGTCTATGAGCGAGCAACTGAGGCTGTCCTTCCGGAGGAGCGATTTGAGATATTTAACATTTACATCAAAAAGGTGGCTAACAATTATGGCCTTGCGAAAACGAGGGACATCTATACCAAGGCTATTGAAGTGCTTAATGAAAGCAACACAAGAGACATGTGCCTGCGATTTGCCGAGATGGAGACGAGACTTGGTGAAGTAGATCGAGCTCGGGCTATCTATGCTCACTGTAGCCAGATCTGTGACCCGAGAGTGACTTCAGAATTCTGGCAGATCTGGAAAGACTTTGAGGTGCGACATGGAAACGAGGACACGATGAGGGAGATGCTCAGGATCAAACGAAGCGTCCAGGCCATGTACAATACTCAAGTGAACATGATGTCCGCGCAGATGCTTAATACGAATAATCAAAATGCAAGCCAACCGATGGACGCAATGCGGATGCTGGAAGCCAAGGTATCCGAAAAGACTGCCATGGCTGTCGCAAAAGATTCCATCAATTTCGTCCGAGGAGCTACAGAAGGTGCTGCCAAACCACAATCAGGACAACCGGAAGTTAACAATCCCGATGAGATTGATATTGACATGGATGACGACGACGAAGCTGGAAGTGATGATAATGATGAGGGTGACGATGGTTTGTTATTTTTTTTTTTTTTTTCAAGTGAATTTTGTAATTATTTTTGATGGTTTGTATTAATTTGATTACGTTCTTTGCAGATCTTCCAATTGAGAAACAAGCTATCCCTTCGAAGGTGTTTGGAAGTCTGAAAAAACCAGATGACGATGAGTAAAATGACGTTGCAAAAGTTTTGACTGTAAATAGTGACTTTTTGAGTATGTAAATAAATTAATCATTTTATTCAACTAACGTTTTTTTATTGACTGAGAGATATGAAACCAAGACTCCACTTGTAAATTTTCGATTGTTGTTTAA
The DNA here is from genome assembly GCA_025266255.1 of Trissolcus basalis. NCBI lineage: Eukaryota > Metazoa > Arthropoda > Insecta > Hymenoptera > Scelionidae > Trissolcus > Trissolcus basalis. The sequence continues at coordinate 6,884 of JAAMPD010000653.1, read as the reverse complement.
GATAAACAAAGTAGTCATATCAATTAGTTTTTTGACAAATAAAAACGTTTATCTTCTAGTTTTCTTTTTTTTTTTTAATTTATTTAATTCAGTTCATATTTCCAATTTGTTGTTGTTCCATCGCGCAAATTAAACTTTAGGCACGGAATTCAGAACTTTCGCAGGAGTAAACGTGTTTTGTGTTGTTTGCCGTTTATGGTTTTCATCAGGCCATGGAAAAAATGAACTGCTTTTATCTAAATTCCATTTTCACATCAAATCCATTTTTAATTCTAATGCAATTCCCTCCCATGAGTTTATACATTTTTTAGCTTATATACAATTTGTATCGTAATTTGTCTCTAAATTGTTTTGTATAAACGAATTTGGTACAGAAAAAACTGTCGTTACAATGATTTTACACATTTTTGCCACTCAACATGCATGTAAAAACATATGTACAGCAATATCATAAAAATGCGAGACAATTGAGAAAAAACGACGGACAAGCGTTCTGAGTTTCGAATAGCGTTCTATTTTTGAACAAAAGATGATGATTCATTTCAAAAGAAATTAAAGTATATTTTGTTGCAAAAATTATCAATTGCGAAAAATCAATCTAAACTTATTCTAACCGTGGAATGTTTGAGCAGATTGATTTTCCTCTTATTTTAATTTTCTCACTCAGTTTTTGGAAGCTGCGACCGGTGAACATTTAGTCTAAATCAATATGTACAATCGTTTTTATAAAAAAAACTGTGCACAAAGCAAAACAGATCCTAATTATTATCAGCTGGGTGGAATAGCTTTTGCTGTTTGACCAATTCCAAGATTCGGTTTGGTTCCAAACCATGACATCTTCCATTCGAGCGTTTCCTGTAGCAATCTCTCTTCTTCCGGAGAAAAGTGAAGAAGTGTTGCGACTGCTCTTGTTAAATGCAATGCCTGAAATTAAAGTCCATTATTGAAATCGTCATTATAACGAACAAGATTGTTCTTCAAACTAAAATCAAATCTTTGAAATTCACCTCATATTCTCGACTCGTGAGAAATTTGATTAAAACGTGTTTTAGATATTTAAAATTGACATCTTCTTCTATGGAGTTTACTGATTTCGCAGTGACTGTTTTGGACATGCTTGGGTTGATAATGGCAGCTTGTTCATTATCGCTATCAATTGACGACGTCGTTACTTTCAATTCTCTTTGTAAAGTCTTCTTCATATCAGTCAGCCTCTGCTGAAGAACTTTAATTACCTAAAAACCAAATTATCTTGATATTTTTCTTTTTTTTTTATTCAACAACCAACTGCGATTTTCTTACCTTAGTCTTTTCATTCAACTGTTCTTCCAGATCCATCACACTATCCCTCAATACCTTTTCGTTGCCTTCGAGCCTCTCCTTGTTCTTTTCCGATTCTTCCAGCTCTTCTATCCTCCTCCTAGTTTCCTCTAACTTTCTATAAAAATCTTCCGCATCATTCACCTTATTTTTCAACGACTTTTCTAAACTTTCCAGCCGATTTTGAAGTTCAATATTCTCAACTTCTAGCCTTCCGTTATTTTGCTTTGCAATCTGCAGATCTTGTGACACTAAGGCAATTCTCAATTGAGCTGCATCCTTCTCATCGCGTTCCTTTTCCAAACAGACTCTGAGTGTGGCACTCGCAGTTCTCTCTGACTCCAGACCTTCGCGCAGTCGAGCAACTTCGGATTGCAACGAGGCATTTGTTGATTTTTCATTTTCATAGGTCAAACGAAGATGAGAAAGCTCGGTGCTGGTGCTGGAAAGTTTTTCTGTCATTTCTGTTAGTTGAGATTTTAGAGCCTTGATTTTGTTAGCTGATGATTCCTGAAACCGATGAAAACTTAATTACAATATTGTATAATCATGACGAACTAATGATAAAAATCGAACTTGAATGACGGTAAAAAGTGTAATCTATTTTACAAATTTGTAATCGTGCATTGTGTTTCTAAGTCACTTATGAATTTCAAATGACGCAATTTGACAAAGCGAGTTGTGAAATGATTATTTTATTTACACCTAACGTATCTTAAACTAAAAACAAAACGATTTTAAGACTAAAAAAAATTGAAGACAATAATTTTTGAAAAATTATAAATGTTAATTTTGTGAAGAATTGGATGGGAAAATGTTTGTGGATAAAAAGCGAGGACGTACACAGAAAGGGATTGAAATCAAAGCTAACAAACAATTCGTGATGTACGATTGAAATGTTCTCTTTATTTGTCACAAATGAAAATACAAAGTGATCGGCTTGTACATGTAGTCTCACGTTTGATATGTCGATACAATTTACATAAAATGTAAAGTTTTCAAAAAGTCTTGGTCCGCATGGCAGAAAATTTTTCCAAGGAATAAAAAAATGAATAAGCAAGACTGTGCGAATCTAAATTAAAAAAAAATGGAAACTGTTTAATAATAACAGAATGTGCGTTAAGCATCTAGAGAAAGATCATGCCTCTTTAGAGAAAAGTTTAACATTTCTGCCTGTTATTCAACGGCTATAAATGCAAAAATTGAACAAACAAGTAAGAATATTATCAAGCCACACGTTTGGAAAAAAATGTAATGTAATAATTATTTGGTATTACTTTATCACGGTGAATAGGAATTCAGTTCTTAAGTGTATTAAATCTGCAACTTCTAAACACACTAAAATTTAAAACAGTTTAAACTCAAAACAAACGATAGAATTTCGCAACTGGCACTGATTATTTATTACTTCTTACATCGTCTCAACAAACGAGTAGAAAATCTTTCTTGTTTAAAGTGCCAAGTTACTAGTTAAACAACCAATAGCGTGTTTGGTAAACAAAAACTTAATAAGTACCTAAAAACAGGTACACTTTGGTGGGAATAATTTTCGCAGTTTTTCTCTTTAATCGTTTTCAAAAATGATTTCCACCAACTGAAATCGAAGAAAACCAAAAAACAAAATCTAGCGCATGCACCAGAGTGAATCGCGCTAACTCACGAGTTGTCGACTAAACTCCTCGACTTCGTCATCGACACTGGCCCGGAGCTCTTTTAGTTCCGTGGCCATCTCGTCGATGTCCTCAGCCATGCGCAAAAGCTTTGCATCTTTCGTCGCCATTACCACATTGTTCACCTCAATCTCGGCCTCCAGCTGTTTGATACGCTCCTTCAACTGAGCTTTTTCCTCCTCTACACGTCGTCTCTCCAGTCCCTCCTCACCAGCTTGTCTGCTCAGTCTGCCAACTTGTGTCTCCAAACTTGCAATTTTCCCTGACCAGCTGGTTTTAATGTCAGAGAGGTGTAGGTGAGCTTCCTCTAATTTTCGTTCTAGGAGAGTGCGCTCGCGCATCAGGTCAGCTATCCGATCGTCCACTGTGAGCTGCTCGTTCGAAGCTGCTACTCTTTGTTCCAAGACGAAAAGCTTGTCCTTCAGGTGTCGCACCTCTTCTTCGCTCTGGTCCAAACGAATTGATAATTGCGATTTTTCGCGCTGGGTTGTATGGCGCAAACTCTCCATCTCGTCCTGAAAATTAGGAAATTATCGGTTATGTTTTTAAAATAAAAATACAAATTACAGTCTTAAATAAATATAAAGCAGATGCAAAAAACGAGTATGTTAAAAAATCACATTTTTATTATTAAATACTTATAATACGGATGAAGATCTGATATGTTTGCGAAATTACAGTCGTTTTGATATTGAAAAAATTCATGTTATATTCCAAATTCCTCGCCCATGCAAATCAAGCTTACACCCTCGACCTTATGACTTTCCGTAATAGCAAATAGCGGCTAAGCTTTTTTGTAGACGTACCTCCAGCGTCAGCAGCAGCAGCAAATAGCTGAATAAACCGCTCGAATTGCTGCCCATGGTCTCGTGTATGTGAAAACTGTCAGGTCTTCATGCGTGTGTCTGAATTGAGTGTACACTCGACGAGTCACTGAGTGCGATCGGTTCCGAAATCGATATTTCACGAATCACACTTATATTCGCGGTTCCCGCTGTGACGTGTAAAATGAGAAGTGCAAAGTAAAACGAAAGACGGAACAAAAAGCGATGTTTAGAAGAAAACGAAAACACACTTATTCAAAGTGCTTCGTATCGTTAAACTTTTTATTCTATCAGAGTAACCTTTCAACTTTTTGTCGTCTAAAAGTAAGAGGCGAGTAAAAAAGTTGACTGCAACTCATATCAAAGATTGTTGAAAAGAAAAAAAAATGAAATAAATTCGGCATAGTTCAAATGAGAAAACTCAAAGCGAATTGGATGTTTAAAGAAGAGTTTAAAAAATCAGTGATGCGAAAAAGCATGGAACATTGATCCACAAACTGGGTCGCTTTTTCGAAGTGTACCTGGATGCTATTCAGTTCGTCTTCATAACGCCTGAGTCTGGAAACTTCGGCTTTCAAATTTTCCACTTCAGCCAAGGCCGATTTCAGCTGCGCCGTTTTTTCATCCACCTCCTGTCCTTTCGAGAGTAACTAGAAATTGAAACAGTTAAATAAATATTTCACTCTCAAATAATTTCACCATCTTATTTGATCTTAAAATTACCAGATGCTTGATCTTTGCCATTTCCTGAGTCTGAAAACCTTCCAACTGTTCGGCATCTTCTTGAAAACTGTACAACTTCTTTTTGTACTCTGAAAAAGATAAGTTTAACAATGTCTTTCAATCTAAATTTACAACCAATAAATTTTTCTATTTTTCTCACCTTCCGCGTCTCTTAGGGCGGTTTCCAATGAACTTTTTGCACTCTCAGCTTTAATTTTATCCTCAATCAACTTGGCCTTCTCTTTTTCTAATTTCTCAGCTAATTTTTTCCAGTCCCTCTCCTTTTCAAAAAACTTGATTCTCCATTCCTCGTCGCGTTTTTCCATCTTCTTCTGAAGCTCTGCCTCCTTTTTTTGTAACCTTCTTCGCCATTCATCTTCTCGACTTTCAAGTTTTTTTATGTCTTTATTCGTTAGCTGTGTACCATCGTTTAGTTTCAACTCCAAGCTGTTTTCTCGCACCAAAGGTGGAGAGATCGAGGATTCCTCCCGGACATCATCCAAGGAAATTTGAGATCCACTAACGCTGCTATTCGAACCCGTCTGAAAATCACATGAACCAACCTTTAATTTCAAATTAACAATCAATTTTCTGTTAATTAAAAATAACAACAACACTTCAATAATTGTATTTATTTTTTATGGATAAAATATAGAATAAAAGAATATTGTTTGCACGAGACAGATATTTTTAGAGTTATGAATTAATTCGTTCAACTCAGCGTTGAATTGGTATTAGTTTTGTCTCAGTATTGATTACAAGTGTCCATTTCTTGAACGAATGTTTATTTTACATTCATTAGATATCCAACGAGGTCACCTGTTATTCTATTTGGTTTTTTGATAACCATAAAAATACATTGTCAGAAATACAAATTTTTTTGTATTTTGTCTCGTTTAATTAGCATCATTCGTTCAATAAATGACAGAATTTGTGTCATTTTCTAGATGAACTGTGAATATTGAGAAAAACAAATTGAAATGAATCATGTTTTTGATTGAAACTGAGATGAATTTTGACATTAAAAAAGTGGGCGCGTCTCGTGTTCTTGGCCCGGTTTGTTTACCCTTGACGTGTGCTTAGAATTAATTCCCCGCACGGTTCCAGCGTTTCGCACGACTGTGGCCACATCGCTTCCAATTTCCTCGCGAATCTTGTTCTTCAAACTCGCAAACATGCTGAAGAGATCTGTCAGGGCATAATCCAGTAGCGCATACGTCAACCGAACCACCTGTCAATGCCGTCACATGAATGATAACAAACTGGGTTGGGCCACAAGCGCACAATCCTCACTCTGAAAACATCACGGCTTACAAACCGCGACGAATTGAGATATAAAAACACTAATAGCCAACGAGTAATCCATAATGATGCGCAGACATTAGGCGCGGTTCATAGGTTAGAACGTTACTCAACGCCAGTGGTGCCAACATCGAAAAGCACAAACAAAAGATAACCGAAAATAAGCGGGAGTTAATTAATCGGTGGATTTTAAAACAAAATATGTAATCAAAATTCATAACAAACGTTGAGGGAAAAAAAATTAAAAGGTAATTAATTTCAGTGAATTTTTCTATGTGGATTTTATGAAATTTTTCTGTATATCATTCGGTAAGTACTTGGAAACTCAAAGTGAACAAAGACTTCTGATGTTTCTATCTTGCAAAAATTGCCCAGAGACATATTTATTTTTTTGGATGTCCAGACTAGGTCACCAGATTTTTATATTTTTGTTGACACTTTATTCTTTATGTGTCCAACGGCCATTCGTGTTTGAGTGACTGAAATAGTATTGTGAAGCAAATTTTCATCCACATTTTCTCGAATTGTTCACGAAATAACAGGTAAGCAAAACAACTATAAAAGGTATAAAATCATTATTTTTAAAAATCATTTTCTGCTCCGTACTTCTCTGTTATGATTTCAACTATGTTATGAAAATAAGCATCATGTCATTAGTTAGAAATTGGTTACCAAATTTCAGAATAATGGAGGATAAAGAAGACGTGAAAACCGAACCAGTGGTCATAAACTTTGCAGAATGTTGCGCCGAATATCTGAAAGGATTGGCGTCTGTCGACTGTCCTGACCTTGAAATACGAATCAACAATAACATATTTAAGGTGCACAAGATTATCATGGCCTCTAGAAACGAGGTCTTTAAGGTGATGCTGGACACTAAGATGATTGAGTCGAAAGAAAACCGCATGGAAATTACTGACTGCGACTCAGCGGCGTTCAAAGTTTTTCTGATTTATTTGTACTCGAATCATGTGAACAAAGAAGATATCAGTTTGGACCTGTTGATGATTTCTGAAAAGTATATGGATGAGGCACTGAAGACTAT
>JAAMPD010000652.1:0-41791 GCA_025266255.1 Trissolcus basalis | reverse complement strand
ATTAAAACTGTAATTTATTGGTTTAAATATAAAAACATAAAAATGTGAGAAAATGAAATATATATGCATCATGTTTATGCATGTGTATATCCCAACAACAAAATTGATGTTAAAACATATGAACAATTTTTCATTAGTGCCTCTGCACTTATTTTGTATTAAAAATTAAAACAATTAGATGCAATTATTTTTTTACGAAATAGACCCTTTCTCGTCAAAAATCTAATGAAAAAGTTGAAATAGACAACTTTTCGAAATGTAGTTGAGATAAGCCCTTTTTCGTCATTTTCATCAAATAGACCCTTTTTCGACAAAACGGAGCGAAAATGAAATAGGCCCTTTTGTATCCATTAACTGAAATAGGCCCTTTGTCGTCTGGGGCGACGGTATAATTTAAAAACATTATTTCATTTGAAAAACTACGTGAACCAGTTGATTTTTGTAAATAGATAGAGTAAAAATATACAAATAGTTGTAGAAAAAGTTGAATTCATTACACAATTAAAAACCCAGGTAAAAATGCGCTAGTCGGAATTGATTCGAGTGCGAGTTGTGAAAAAATTGTTTTCTACTCGTTTTTAAGTCGAAAGCGACTCGCAAACAACATTGAAAATGTTACATCGGGAATTATTAGAGAACGAATCGGAAACGAGTCGAAAACCAATCGGAAACGAGTCGAAAATTAATCGGTTTCAATAAAATAATTAAAAAAAAAACGTTTTGAAGTTGTGAATAGTAATGTTATAAATGTTCACAAAATTAAACGAATTTTTCAACCTTCTATTTTATTTTTACATACAGTCAATGTAATAGTGGATGCTGAAAATTGCATTCCATTAGAATTTCCATTTTAATATTCTAGTTAGTTTTCAAATAACCTTTTTAAAATTTTTTTTTTTTGGAAAATGGGTCTTTGTATGTCTTTTGTTTTTTATGAAAGAACATTAAACTAAAATGATATTATTTTTTTTGTAAAAAAGTTTTTACAACATTTTGGAACTTCGTATATTGGATATACACTTGTCTCGTAACGGTTGACAACAACAGAATTTATTTGTGTATAGGTTTTCGGGTTTTGGATATAGGCGTTTTATTTTTAAGAATAATTCTTGTCCGGTGTCACGATTTAATAATAAAGTTAAGATTTATTAATAAATGATAAGTTGTAAGTGAACAGAAAACTTTGGCCTAGTCATTTCTGTACATTCGATCTCGGAATTTATAAATTACAAACAAAATTAGGTTCAATTATTAAATTGAATGTTTCGATCGATTTATAAACATTTTTTGTTTTTTTTTTCAAAGAATTTGATACAAATACACTATGTACTAGTAAAATGTTCATTTTTATTTACATTTGTGAGAATATTCTGAGTTTACAAAACACTGTTATAGAGCATATCATCAAACACGTGTCGAAGAAAATGTATTAATTCATAGAGCAGAAAGATGTTCAACTTTACAGTATAAATCTCATGTTAAAAATAAGATATTGGAGGCATAGCTAGAACAAATAATTCATCACCTAATTCAATGTTTATACACGGTCTTGATAATTCTTCGAATGGTCGCAGAACAAAGTTAACATCAAGCGATTCAATTTGTTGCAATTGATGATAAGCGTTGGGAAATGCGTTGTTTGTCGCAAGAATTTGGACAAGCAGATATTCAGCATTGTTGTGAGCTTTATCAACTGGAAAACCTTTCAGTTTTACATATTCACCACTATTTAATACCGCAAAGCAATTATTAGTTTTTTTATTAATTTCACGCGTTGAATAAATGATGTTTTTATGGAGTAAACGATTGTATACAAGGGTGTTCTCTGATAAGACACCTAGTTCTCTAATAGTGTCTGGCAGTTCACATGGATTTCCAAAGTAAATACGATCACCCACCTCATACGCATGTTTGGTCATTTTCACATAATCATAATCAAAGTTAGTACCAGTTTTTAAAGTTAAATCATCTAACAAAAAGTCAACACATCTTTGCAGTTTGATAGAATGAATGACCTGATTTAGCACTCCCCTTCCTCCATGGAGGTTTCGAAGCAAAACACCATTCGCATTTTCATAAGGAAAACCATTATGAGCCGAAAGGTTTCCATATCGGTAAACACTCTCAACAACATGTGGCAGCTGGTGGACATTATACGTCATTGCAAATTCACCGTATAACCGCTTGATCTTGCTTTGAAACTGTGCGAACAGTTCATTCGATCTATTAAGGTCAGCAATAGAAATTTCTTCTTGCAATAGAAGATATAAACCCTCTATGAACAAAAGAAAATGTTCCAAGTATTCCTTTTTCATAAATCGTTTTAAAATAGGAACACTGTAAAATAGAAGCCAGTTCAAATATTCCTTTGCTTTCCAGAAAGATCGAACATCGAGTGATCGAGGAAGTTGTTTTACAGCAGATTGAGGTCGAATTTTGAGCAACAATCCATCTATTTCACTCCTCTTTTGTTTCAGGCTGTAAGTTATTTCTTGAGGATGATCCAGCCAATAGTTTGTAAACTGTTTTGTAATGCCAAGGATGCAGCAGTGCATGTAATCAGGTACAAAACTTTCAATGATGTTAAACTTTTCCAGTTTGAGCAATGGAGAAGTTGCAATGAATCCCCTCACATGAAGCTTTTTAATGGAGCGATTTCGTGCGATAAGTGCTGCTCTTTTCTCTTCAAATGTTTGAATATCTCGAACAGAATCTTCATGAGTCCTATTATGTGGAGTTCTTCTCATCTCTGGATACTTGACAATCTTTGTACCAGGAAGAATTTTTCCCGGATGTAAGCACCAGTTGCAACCGTAATAACCATTGTACTGATGTAGCCCTTGCATCGGAGCTCGAGCCTTGGAGTCCACACAGCAACAAATGATGTATGGTTTTACTACCAGTTCCTCTCCTTCAACAGAACATGGGATTCCATTCCTAGTTAATTTATTCATTGCTTCTATGAAAGGTACAAGAAAAGCGTTCATAGATGGACTTGATTTTCCAAACCACAATGCGCACAAAAGTATCTCTTCTCCTGGTAACTCATTGGGTTTAACAAATATAGGATATATGGACTCGGATGAACTCTCAAACACAGGTGCTCCGTCAGTGTTTAAACCAAACGTCAAATATCGACTTTTCTCATCCTCTGGCAAGCTTTTCACAAATTGGCGATATGAGATGCCATCAAACATGCCCTTAAATACGTTGGTTGTGTGTCGTCTCTCTTGAAGAACATGTTTATAGTAAGAGCCATAACGTTTCATCAAACGTTGTACATCTTTTGCGATGTCCAATGTGACAAGGAAATTTCCACTCTTTTCATCCATAAGATTTACGGTTGATTGACACTTGGAACAAATAATAGATCGTTGTTTCTTATCATAAGTCCCAATGTAAATAGAGCACCTTTTGCACATAGCATGATAAGTTACTCCAACATCCGGACTGAACAATTTATTTATCGAATGGATGGAATCTGGTAGAACAGCAATTTGAAGAACGTCATTGAAAAGATGCATCAAAGCCATCAGTTGACTCTTGCTGCATTTATGTCTGATCGCATGCTTTAAGATTTTCAGAAGAAGATCTTTCTTGTTTATTGTTAAAGATATATCAAATACTTCTTCTTCTTCAAAAAATTGCTGAAGATTATGAAACGGCGTTTCTGTAGAATAACTTCCTGAGCGATCAGTGATTGCATCCGGACCATCTTCTGACAAGTTTTCATCTATATCATCTTGTTGGAAGTACTGACGAAACTCGAAGGATCCGTTTTCTGAATCCTAAAATTGGATACGATTCAGTGAAAATTGTTTTTAAAACTTGAAGAAGAAATTGTTACTTCAAATTCAGTTTCAAAACTGAATCAAGATCCTAAGTTTTGATTATATAAACAGAACTTACTTCGTCGAAATTTTGATCTGAGTTGTTATCTTGATCATACACCTGTTCCATATTTTCTGCAGGATTATCAGAATTAAAATCATCCTGAATATCATGCTGATTCAGTATGTCATGGTCATCATTAAGCAAAATTAATTCATCATCATCAATCGGCTGAGTGTGCGGCGCCTGTGAATATAACTCAGAGTCAAAAACAGATAACTTCATTCGACACGCCTTGAAGAAATGATTCTTTGAAAAATACGAATTTTCAAAATCAATGTTGTTTTCCAATTTCAATCATAAAAAATATAGTTTGCAGTTCCATTTGTAATACCAATTATGAAAAATTTAATACTTGAAAAATGAAATGTCGAAATCCCAGAAATTAGTTCTTTATTTTTTTTCACGGAAATTAAGTCTTCGATTTTTACTTTCAGGCCAATGAAGTTCAGAAGTGGTTTCTTTATGGTAGTTATTAATTGTACTCACTGCTAATTGCAAAGCATGTCTTCTAAGAGTTTGTCGTGGGATGCTGAGATCAGAGTCAGGTTCAAAGTACTCTTTATAAGCGCGAGGTGGACGTCGTTCCATGATTGAGTGTGAAAATCCAGGAATTGAGTTTTTTATTTGACAGTCTGATTGAAAATTAACAAACTAGCCAGGAATGGAGTTCCTCATCGTTTTGTATCTAGGATTTACACCGGAACATCTGTGGAAAATTAAATCAATAATTTTCAGAACCGTAATCAAAATGAGAAGTAATATTTTATTAATTGTTTTTTTAAGTTAAATTAAATGTTTTCTCAATTATAAAAATGGATGGAATCGGATAGTCAACAATTCTGAATAATCTCCTGTTAGTTTTTCACAACTTCAATTCCTGAGTCTCCCTATGTGATTATCCGCCAACTTGTGACTACTAAAACCTTGTCAGCAAGAAAAATCCAAAAAAGCAAAAACACGATTCAGTGTTGACTTCAATATGGCGATCTGTTCTAAGATTTTTCTCCGAGCATTTAATTTCACTTCCGTCTGTTTTATTCTATACCATTGATAAAAATCGAAACATAATAACAATTATAATAACTTGAATTAAATAAAAATGTTTTGATTTCAGACATTGAACAATGTCTAGTAGTCGCCGCGCGTTAATAATAAATGTGAAGACATACTGGGACATATTTAAATATTTTGTCAAACTTTTTGTCAAACAATTGGAGCATTTGTATAGTTCACAATTTGATTAAAAAAATGTCATTTTTCTGAATTTTTAATATTAATACATTTGACAATTTCAATTATTTATGAAAAATTTGGAATAAATTGAATACTTGATAGAAATTTCAGTAAATAGAAGTGTATTGCAAAATTTTAATATTCTTCAATTTTTTAAAATTTTACATATTTCCATTTTGATAAATTTCTGAAACCTGGTAACGAGATTCAGAACAACCATTAGGGGGAGGTGAATCGGGCTAGTTACACGACTCTAACTCCGAATATTAATTAAATGTACATTGCTAATATTATATTGTCCGAAGACAATATAATGCAAGTGTCGTAGAGAATATGTCTCGTGAGCGAGCCGCAACCGTGCTCTTCGTAATAGTCCTGCGTTTTTCATCATATTTTACGACTTCCCCTCCTAATATTTCTAGCGCCAAGCATTTTCTCTCATGCAAAAAATAGATGAGTTTATCTCGCATTCATTACTGTTTCTTCACGTTTACATACGTCAAACGGAAATGTTGTCGAAAGTCTTATTTTGGGCGTAAAACGTTGTAGCCAGCTTTAATACTCTACAGGACATTGCAGTGAACAATGCTCTATTTTAATTGATAAAATATTAAATAAAAATAGAATTTGAATAAATGAACAAAAAATTGCAAGTTAAGTGTTCAATGTTATTAATGTTTGCATAAAATTTGACTTCGATTCTTTGAAATAATTCTGTGGTTGGCAGAAAAAACGAGGTAAGTGTATAAGAATTTCATATACACTTACCTCGTTTTTCCCGCCAACCACAGAATTGTAGACGGAGAGTTCATTCTTGATAGACAGTTTGTGACTCAGGAGTTTGAAGGAGGTGAAAAATTGGAATAATTGAATGAAAAATTTAAAATACCTGAGGTCTTTCCTGAAATGTTTGTTTCGTGGTCCCACTTCGTCCGAAATAGAAAATGTCGACCCTCTGCTGTCCTGTCAGGAAGAAGCTCTGCCTCGTCAGTGTCTTTACATTTCTATTGAATCAACGTAAAACCACTGGTTACATCGAGCGTTTTTTTACAATTATAGGTCCTAGCTATTTGTTATGATATTGTTTTTTTGAAAGTAACTTGAACATTACATATTTACTTTAAATTTAAAGAAAAAGTCTGAAAATAAAAATAAACGTTAATTAAATATATCAAACCATTGACCTGTGTGTCATCTGCGACAGTTGACATAATAAAACAAAACAAACAGAATGTTGATATTAGAAGTTAAAACCATTCATTTTAGAGCAATTTTACAACTAATCGAGAACCATGTACAAACCTGTTATAAGAATGATATTCCGTCAGTTAATCAGTTAAATTAATATTCCGTCAGTTAATCAGTTAAATAAATATTCCGTCATTAATCACATAACAATTATGCTCTCACAAAACATTTTATTGTCGTCAGCCATTGTTATATTTCACTGAAAATTCTCACAGCAAGTCACTATATTGTCTCTATGATTGGGTGGGAAAATTTGAAAATAATATTCGTCATGTTAATTGTAATAATAAAATTAATAATTCATTAATCATAATTAATTAATAATCTATTAGTTTAAAATTAATTAATAATAAAAAATTCTTTGAAAATTAATATTTAATAAAAATATTAATAACATTCAATTTAATTTAATAATTAATTAAATTATTTAAATTAACTTAAATTAATTTCATTTTAAAACAATATTATTAACATATTATTAATAACATTCAAAATAAAGTTTGTAAAAAAAGTGTTAATTTTTCATAATATATATTTTTCATTTCATTGAATTAGAATTAGAAAATTCTAATTTACTCTTACGAACATTGTTAGATTGAAATTGTTAACTGATTTGTTACACATAACAATCATAATAGAAAGTAAGGGATAACCATTTAATTTTTTCTCCATTAGGACGGCTTTTCACAAAATTATCAACAAAGGATTACTTAAAAATTATCTTAATATTAGAATTCGAGCTACTGCTATTTCAGGGTATCGCGTTTCAAAATAAGATTGCCAACTATATAGGTGTCATCTTCTTCAGTGTTGGTAATGTGTTTATTTTGATTGTGCGATTAGTTTGGTTGAGATCGTTGTCCCGGTGGCACTTTTAAGTTCAGTTGTGTTGTACGGTTTATGAGAATGGCGAATTATGCGAAAGTTCGATTCAATATCAGTAAAGAAGTTCGTACAGTGCCAATTAGTGCGATAACTAACTTCCACCCGAAACACGAGGAAGACTTCAGCAGAAAATCTAACTACTACGTCTTGCGGTCAGGCAATGGTCCGGGCAAGGACAATTATTTAAAAGCTACAATTATTGCTGTAGGAGGTAAGTAACTCTTGAAATAAAAAACATTTTTTTAAATTCCAATAAAAAATTTGTCAATAATAAACGTAATGAAACTGCTTCATTTTAAAATCAAATTAAATAACCAACATGTTTGAAAATTTACGAATTAAAACAAATGTCAACAATTGAACATAAGTTTAATCCCAAGTTTTTCACGTTGTTTACACATAATTTTTCTTATTCACAAAATATATATCCTGCACGTGATGATCATCATTAAGTGTTCTGGTTTTTGTTAAGTGTAAACATTGCACTCGAAAATGTTATATAAGTATCATTAAGTGTTCTCGGTTTTGTAAAATAGCAGGTGAAAATATTTTGAATTTTAGGTTATATTAGACTAGTCAGATAATTTTAATTCTTATCCAATTAATTGTTAAATTCTTGTATTTCATGTGTATTGAACCGCTGAGTTACACTTTGTGAAATGCTTTCCCAAACGCAATCAAATGTCGTGACACTGAAATCTTAAGATCAAACATCGGTCGATTATTAAATAGATTATTGAAACCTTTATTTGGATAATCGTGTTTAACAATAAGAATTCAACTTTATATTTTTTCGTGGCAAATAAAATTTTATTTTGCATGATTAGACACTAAAGCATGAAACAATTAATCTTGTGCATATCTACCTCTTTATACCTCTTTCACAATTGTTTTTGTAATATTAAAGATGACGGATTTCTTATTATATTGTTTGTGCAATGAAAAAGTTGAAACATTTCTGGCAGAATTCTGTTTCAAAATCAAATCTTGTCTAATTAATTGAGACGCTCTAGTTGAGTTTAATCAGTTGCAAAACCTACACCATTAACATGTCAGCAGTACATAGGCTACATCAAAATGTCTTACATAACTGATACAAATCAAAATAAACAAACATATGGAAATGTTCATGAATCAGATGTCTAATTGATCAATGCAAGGTTCTTCTTTATGTTGCGTCGTATTCTGTTTATGATCATACAGAACGAGGATGTGCGCCTTTTTGATATCAACGTTATTGTATGGGGCTCGACGTCAAACTCATCATATTCTTCAACTCGGATCTTTATACTTTGAGCAACTCTTATTGACTATTTACATTAATAACAATAACACTGATACAAGGACAAAGTTAACAATTTAATTTATGGACACTTTGAATATATATGTATTAGTATAACAATGTTCTTAAATAAAACAAATTTTGTCTGTTTGACATGTGTAAAAATTACAAACTTGTGTTTTTCATCGCTTGCATGAAATCAAATTTTACTAATTAAATTTTCTCAGATCCATATTACTTAGTTAAATTTTTTTATGCGAATCACACTTTTCACAAAAATATATAAAAACCCAAACAAAGTACGTTAACATATATGAACGTTTACAGATTCGCAAGAAGCAATTGAAACGAAATTATCAAAACAAGGGAAGCGTTTGAGATTTGTTCCCCAGAAACTACTCCGCACAGCGTCCGGAGGAGTCAAAAAAAGGCGTAAAGTAAACAAACTACAAAAATCTCAAAAAGTATTGATACAGTAAAATTTTCTAATCTTTTCAATAATGAAAATTTGCGACTAATTTTATTTAACAAATTACAGATGAAAAACAACGGATCTTCAGTAGTGACAAAAGAAAGAACCATTCCAAATCGGAAACTATTTCGAGACGTCGATAGCGAAGGTAATAGATATATGTAAGCAGCATACTGTTTGTGAGGATTGAAATGATTGAAATGAACTTTTTAGGTGAGGAAATATCTGAAGAACCAGCATTGCAAGAACATAATATAGACAATGGAATAAACAACAAAGAGGCTGAACCTGAACAACTGTACGATCTAACTCCTGTTCTCAAACAAAATGGTAAAAATAAACATTATAGATTAACTTCATTTTCTTGATTTCGATTCATTAACTTTTCATTACAATATTAAATTAATGTTGCAGGTGATATGAATGGCACAACTTTGACTGAAAAACAATCATGCGACGATGCTGGTACACATCAAGAAAAAACTGTCATTTTGAGTCAACAGCCTCCCATTTCATTCATTCATGGTTCGACTGGATCGAATTTATCAAACAAGTCACATTCTTCAGCTAGATCGCTCATGCCGTCATCC
Organism: Trissolcus basalis; assembly: GCA_025266255.1. NCBI lineage: Eukaryota > Metazoa > Arthropoda > Insecta > Hymenoptera > Scelionidae > Trissolcus > Trissolcus basalis. Next base: position 32,187 of record JAAMPD010000652.1, on the reverse strand, counting down.
AGAGAAAACATTGATTCAAAGGCTGAAAGTCCATCAAGAAGTGATTTAACACAGTCTGATGATGAAAATACACCTCCACCTAAAATGTCAGCATCTGATAAGAGTGCACGTAGTACAAACTTGTCTGACTGTAGCAGAAAAAGTCAAAATTTGCCTGAATGCAGCGATGGAAGATGTGGTTCTTACAGTCAACGTTCTCAACCAAATAAGTTCCAAACTGTATCCAGCTGTAGGCAAAATCAGTCAGGAAGAAACCTCCTGTCGCTTGAAAACAGATCTCGCACTATGAGTCCAGCTCATATGAGACGAAGCTCACACTGCCGAGATCGTTCAGCCACATCTTCATCTAGTTCCCGATCCAGTTCAAGTTCTCAGTCTAGTTCTCCTATTAATGACAATCGCCATCGTCCTCCTATTCGACGCCCTCCACCGAATGAGATCCAAACTGAATCCAGAAATCGTAGCCAATATCAGTCTGGAAGAAACCGACTAACGGAAACCAGATCTCGTAGTAGGAGTTCACTACATAACGTAAATCCTCGAAATAGCCGAGATCGTGACGATCGCGAATTAGAACGAAATGTTATCCAAAGAGGTCACTCACCTAGAAATAACCAAAACCAGGCCCATGACAATGTAGAACAGAATCGAAATGGACCAGGTTCTGTATCTATTATTATATTATAATTGTTGTACTTTTAGTCGGTTCGAAAATTTGTTATATTGATTTCTAATTTTTAATTACTTTTCTTTGCAGAAGTCGATGACATCCAAATATTAAGCTCACGGAATGGACTAGTAAGTTTATCAACTTTTGTTTCCATAACAACAATCCCGTTATGAAATAATTATTGAAAATTTTTTGTTCACAGGTTTATTTGGGTTGCGGTAAATGGATCCGACAATATGTGTGGAACTTGACGAACGGTATGAATTTGTCCAAGGTCGCAAGAGCTATCCTCAAAGCTCTATACGGAGATCGAGTATTGATCAACCGATCACTCAATCAACAGCGTTGCTCTTTTCAGGCGCGAGGCATGGAAGAAAGGCGTAAATTCACAACAGCGGAGCTCGATCACATAGGAGGTAAGTCGTCATGTATAAAAGTTTCAATGTTTGTTTGTACATTATATCTCATTAGATTACACTTAAAAAATAAATTTTCGCTATTTCAGAAGTGTTTTTCGCAATTCTTGAAAAAAGAAAAACACCGGATCCTGGAATTCAAATGAAAAAACTTAATGGGTACATCTCAAAATACATTGGAGATCTACAAAAAAAATATAAGAATAATCCTGAGTACTTCGATGAACAGAAAACTTCAGAAGACGAGGTATACGAATTTTGTACAGGAAAGCATCTTCGAACTTAAAAAGAGATTCACAGTTTGCAAGATGGGACACGGAACACGAAATTCTTATTTTATTTTTCACTATGTATGATTAATAACTGGCTAATGCTTCATGATTAATAATGTTACTGTCACAATCGAAATTTCGTCAAATGATTTTATTATAGATAAAATATTTGCAAAATTAGATTTAAAACTACATACTATGTTATAAGATAAGAATAAACCATTAAAAAAATATATTCTTCACAGTCTAGTTTGTAAATGAAGATATTACTTCATATTTAGATATTCATTTAAAAAACCTCTCTAAAGTTGTAATAAAAATATTGTTGGTCACATCTCATTTGATTCGTAATAAATTAATTCAAATTAAACAATTCTGTATTTTCAATTTTTATTTTTTGATAATTAATTTTCAGAAAATGTTTTTTACATTAAAAAGGAAATTCTGAAGAAATGCTATTTTCATCAACCACCATTATACTGACAATACGTGAAAATAAAATGAATGTTTGAAAACTTTGTTGAATTATATGAACAATTCTGTATCTTCGAGGAAAAACCAGTTTAGTATACATATGAATCCTACACAACTTAACTGATTATTCTTCACAGCCACAGAATTTATAACACAATTTTGCAGAATATTGGAACGTTTTTTAAAAAAAAATATTTTATTGAAACCGATTAGTTTTCGACTCGTTCCCGAGTGGTTTTCGACTCGATTCCGATTCGTTCTCTAATAATTCCCGATGTAACATTTTCAATGTTGTTTGCGAGTCGCTTTCAACTTAAAAACGAATAGAAAACAAATTTTTCTACAACTCGCACCCGAATCGATTCCGACTAGCGCATTTTTACCTGGGTATGATCATGACCTTGCGCTCGAACTCTTGTGTTAAATATCTTGATAAGCGATGTTGGCTCACCGAATATAACCCGATGACGTTTCTTGGCCTGTCAATACACTCGTTGCCAATTTCAAAGTCGAGACGAGAGAATAAAAAAGACCTCCGAAAACGACACTCCACAAAACAAATTAACAATCAAAAGACCAAGACCAATCAAAAAAATATTCGTCGCCCAAAAGGAATTTCAACTTGGGTATTCAAGAACAAAACTTGATTGAATAATTCAAAATAAAAAATTTCCTTCAATGAAATTTTTCCTTTTTTTCTCTCACAAATTTTTTTCCTTCTTTCTTTTCCTTTTTTTTTTCTTTTTCGTTCGCAAAACATTGTTGCATCATAATAATATTGATTGATCTATGATTACAGCTTAAGTTGCGCAGATCTGGTTTTATTTATAACTGTTTATTTGTAACACATGCTATTGCACTGGCGAGAGAGAGAAAAAAGGCGCAAAGCAGAGTCTACAGAAAACAAACGAAACTCGTTTCTATAAAATCGTACGAAAATCGTGGAATTGGCTCGACAGTATATTTTGGCTACCGGAACACGATCCGTTCTTACATTTGAATACCTAATCGTCTCATTTCGAAGCATTGACAGTCTTTAAGCGAATCTATGTAAATGAATAAAAGGCATTCTAGTTCCAGGAAACCCCGGCGAAACTACGCTTATTAATAGATTAACATAATCACCTGATGGTATATCGCTTAAAATACTTTGTTCTGAGAAACTCCGAGCATAACAAGAAACAAGCTCTTATCATTCCAATGATTACGTAAAAAAAAGCGTGCGTCGAATATTAAACTTGATAAAAAAAAATTTATTAAATCGAAGGTGCTCGGTTGACAGTATGATTCATCGCTGAGAGATACAAACCAAGACACTGATTAGAGCAAAGTTCAAAAAATTAGTCCATTGCAGAAGTCGATAAATAACAATCAGGTAAAGTGAGAATTGATCAAATTGGCCGAACAAAGAGAATAGAAACTGAAAGAGCTCAAAATTAAATTTTAATCTATTCAGTTTTTGTTGTTGTTGATCTTCAAGATGACCCTGAAGTTTGGCGATCAGGAAAGAGGATTTCCAACGATCTTTTTTATCAGTATAAAATAAACAGAAAGCCTCACAGAATGAAGGAAAAAAAACAAAATATATTCAGCTCCACAGTTCAGACAGAGTCAAAGCCGAAGAAAGTCAATACTTGAAGGTTTCTTTCGAAAATTGTTTCACGCTTTTGTGAATTACATATCGAAATGAAGCAGTGACAGGCAAACCGACCGCAAATCTGGAACTCTGTCAGTTCCGTCTTTCCCAACGGTTCATTACTTTCAATCCTGTAAATTTCTTCCTACAAACAAAATTCTACAAGCAATCTCTTTGAGTCGAAAATCCGGGTTCTGTGTATCAGCTAAAAACCAAATCCGCCAACAAAAACAACTGAAAGTCCATCATTTCAAAGGCTCACTCCCTGTCTATTAAGATCTGAGTCAAAAAAAAAAAGTCGTAGAATTTCATCTTTTTGAGGTGGACCCAAACAGAAAGCCAAGGTCAAGGGGATTTTCCAGAGCAGTCGAACGGGCGTTTTCCGAGAAAATAGTTTATTGAGCGGGTCTGAGAACGAACGGTAATTTAAAAAAGGGGGTGGGATAAAAAGGGCCCGTGGGGGCCCGTAAATCACAGTTGCCTAGGAACAACGGCGTGTATCCTGCGGCGATTATCCGACGACGCGGCGCCGATAGTCTGAGACTAGGCGACTCCGGTCAGGTTTGAGCGAGGTGACTCCGAGATGGTGCCGAGAATCCGGCCCGTAATCGGGAGAAGGAAAAAAGATACGGGGGAAAAGAGCGAGCAATCGTGACTGGCCGGACGATCGACAAAGCTTCGCCTGGTGTTCCGGTGGAGCCGCACTGTTGTTCGCCCGAGACGACCGGGCATTCCAAGAATCGCCCCACTGCCTGTCCGCCTGCCCGCTCGCCGCTCCTAACTCGACCTCAAGTGTGCGTGGCTGTGCTTGTAAGAGTACCAACAAATTGTCCGTTGCGTTGAGGTCGCCGATCAAAAAGGGGGGCCGTTGATTACGGCCCGACCAATTGGGCCATCTTTTCCACCTTTTGTGCCGTCCACCTTCTGAGAACTCAACTTCAGTTATTCATCTGCTCCCAAAGCTGGGATTAAAACCCGTTTGACTGAGTAAATATGGATGAATTCTCCAAATTGATATCCAGATCCTTAAATTCCACTTGGAACATCTCTTCATAAACAATCAAACAAAACTCTTTTTTGCTTTCTTTCTTTTCGTTTGAGGACGAGTCGTAGAGAAATATAATGAAAACCGCACTTTGAAAAGTGGAAACAAAAAATTATCACGTATTTTGATAGTTTTAAATTTCTTTTTTCCATGTGGTTTTACCACTTTTTTCTGGTTGATGTAAGATGTAAAATGTACATGAAAACACAAGTGAAACTTCACATAGTTAAACTTGTGACGTTTTTTATTCTCTGATATCGTATTTTAGATTTTTTTTTCCCCTCCAACTTTAAAATGTTGTTTGGTACGGCAATTTTTATCAATTTTCTTGTTCCTATTAAAATGTTCAGAAATTTGAACTTTATATTGAAACAAATTGTCTAGACAGAATTAATTTTAGAATGTTTATGAGTCTATTGTTTCACTTTTTTATTACTTATATATTAACTTAGATATCTTATCTACTTGGATGCAATTTTCAGTATATGAACTTTCAAGAATTTAAATTAAAAAATGATAAAAATTGGTTCAGTGATATAATTTTTCTCTAGTGACGTCCTCTTAAATAGTTTATTTTATTCTCCTAAAAAAATTATCCAAGTAGAAGGATGAAACGAATTTCCTGGTAGTTTCTCTCTGAAAAAAAAAAATTCAAAAGCTCGTGAAAATCATTGATTTTGTTCCAATCAAATTGAAGAGGCATTATTTTTCTTTTTGCTAGTTCTCTTTTCCGTATGAACAGAATGAACTACATATTGGTTTCGAGAGTCTGATTCTTTCAGGTTAGCACTCTTGCACAGCCAAGGGCCAAGTTGGAATTTATTCGCCGGTATTATTTTCCACGAGGTCTCTGAAAGAAGAAATATGAGAGTCGACATCTGCTGTGACGAAAAGGAATTTTCACGATCCAGTTAACGGATGAGGGGTGTTAACGGCGCAGCGCCAGGTTATACATTCCTGCGATGGATTTTTCGCGTCCAGTCGCACATGTGGCGTTTTCCTCATTGCGTGCAGGTCGAATTAGCATGTTAGATCCCGGCCGATGGCAAAGTCATGCAACAGCGGCCCGCACAGAGTTGCCTTTATTATGAATGATATTTATTATTGCGGGCAGGGCCTACGGATTGATTAGCCAAGTAGAAAGTGAGACGCAAGATCCGCGCGATATCTTATCCGGTTTGTGTTCCTCGGAACGGTGCTTTGAGACTGTCGAGCTGTAAGATCTAATCGCACGTGAACAGTGCGGAGTTACTTTTGTTTCACTGATCAATGATAAATACGAATTTGGATTTTTTCAGATCACAAAAATTCTGACAATTTAGACGAAATTCTGACAAAAAATTCAGACATTCTTTACTGGTTCTTTTTTATACTTGGTTTCTCTTTTTTGTAAAGATTTTTGCTAACTGTTTCCAATTCCATAAATGTAAATTCAATTAAGCAAGACCACTGACAAACACAGCACACGACATAAGTCTCCGAAAATAAACGGAGAAACTTTTCTCTAAAAACAAGCAAACGCAAATTAAAACGGTGATGAAATATTATAAAAAGAGCATCGTGATAAAAATTGATCGAAAGGAGCTTTCTTTTTATGGTCGATTGCTAAGCATATTTCTTGTACCACCGTCAAAAGGATCAAAAACTTTCTGCGGTTGATGAATGCTAAATTGTCCGGTGCAAAGTGAAAGACACGCTATTAGCAATTCTGCGATTCGATTCTCGCTGCGTGTTCGTTCGAAGCTGTAAAGACAATGTTTACAGCCGTTTATTTTTAGCAACATCATTACGGCTAACTTTGACATCAAGCATTACTTAACGTTGATTGAACCTCGTTGTATTGCTTAGAAAAAAATGTATAATAAAAAAAACTAACTTAAAGAAAAGAACTTGTTTAATTTTTAGATTACGTATTATCTTCGTGATGAAATACTCTTCAATATAAAAAACAAAAAGTTATAAATAAATCTCATAATAACGATTGAAATATAATCATTACAATTTCATTGATTGAAAATGGTTTTTGTTTCTGTTTTTAAAAATTTTAAAAGTTTGCTGACAAGATAAAATCGTATAATTATGAAAATGTAATAGGAAAATACGAGAAAACACTCCTTTTTTAGATGATGGATTTTTCGTCATTATCGACTTGAGAGTCCCCTCAAAAGAGCCTTGAAATTTCGCGATATCGAAAGTATGTGTCAAGAAGAAAATATAAATCGTACCTCGAGATTAATGTCTGAAATTGTGTCTGTGTAAATGAAAAAAAAATGCGATAAATGAAATCTGCTGAGTAACCGTAAACTCCTGTTACGAAAAGGAGTAAAAAAAAAGTTTCTCAAACGAACGATAATTATTTTTCATGCTATTCATATCGTTTCAGCTGCGTGGGAGAGAAAAAACGACACCGCATTTTGCAAAGCGCCAATAAACGATGAATAAAATAATCCAATCGGTGAGCGCTGTAACTTTTGGTGCATGTTTTTTTTTCATTGTTTATTGATTCGGACAAAAAAAGGTGGACAAAATTATATCAGAGCACCGATATTCATTTAATCTATCCGCGAAAACCATCGTTAATTCCGAACGAAACAAGCTGATCCACTGGTATATAAATAATTAAACGAAACAACGTTTGAAAAAAGGGGGTTAGTTGTTCGAACGCATCATAGTCGTTCTCTCATTTACGTCACCGTATACACAGCGCACATGATTGAACTGGGCGACTACGCGTCATTGCAAGTACGTAAATAACTACATTGATAAGAATACTCCTCTCTAATGGAGCGGCAATTATTAACAGCAAATTTCGAGCCTGGTTAATTAGACATGATGATTCCAAACTGACAGAGACCTCGCGAATTGTTGATTAATAACCGGCTAATTTTCGCAAACTGGGTCACACCGCTTTCAAACTCGATCCCATTTTTTTCCCCCCAAGATTTTTGCATCTCACGCATCATAGCAAATAGCAAAACCAAACTCCAGTGAACCCGAAACAAAAGATTTTGTAAAACTATTTCTACGCAACTGGGATGCCCAGCTCCTTCCTCTCTCCAGTTGTGACTGCCACGCGAGGTCAATTCCCTGAAGAAAGCATCCTTCCGGGGCTCTCGCAAACGGTTCTTTCAATGCAACACGTTTCTATGTAAACACAGACGAGAACACGTCCTTTCGACGAATGCCAGTCACCTGGATTCGCAGATCCTAGACGTGAGAACAAATTTCGACGAGTTGAGTGTTACCGAGAATAAACTAAAACTCGCTCCTCACGAGTGTTATGGAATGAGCCTTTAGATCAATCGAAGGAATCCCAGCACAGCAACGACACTGGAAAAAAGAAAAGAAAATGAATACGAAAAGAGAAAAAGTGGTATGAAGAGTGATTGGTATGTTGCAGATTAAAGGCTAAAGATAATTGTGGTAATGAAGCAGTGAAAAGTTGGATGTGAAGGGGAGGATAAAAAGAGTGTAGAAGGATGACTGTTGAATTGGAAAGGTAACGCGATAGAGTTTGGATTGATCTCGGTTGGTCATACTCGGCCCTTGGTTGTGCACTCAGGGTCTTCCCTCGGCCCGTCTGCTGTCCCCGTCTCTTCCGTCTACTCCTCCTCGGCGCGCCCCTCCCGGAGCTATCACGCCAGCGGCGAGATAGCTCGGCTCTTCCCCGACTCCGCTTCGGTCGCAAAGAGCGCGCGCTCGATACACGGAATCACCTCGTGCTTCTTGGAAGGCAGCAGACTGTCGGCAGCCACGTCAGACGGTACACCGCTCTCTCGCGAGTGTTCGCGCTCGTTCTCCTCCGCTATTGCTGCTGCGCTGGTGCAACAGAGACGGTTCGCTGAAAAAAAGAGAGAAGGAGAAGTCGGCGCAACGATTGCCCTTCTGATGCTGTTACGTAACGAAAATGACTGAGAAAAGTGTCTGAACGGGGGGATCCTGTCGACGCTGGAGCGGCGCGCGAAAAGTTTGCTTCAAACTTTGGTGGATCTCCGCGGGTGCGAGAGACGGCAAGGACGCGTCACGTCGATTCTCGATCTCTCCACGTGGGCCATCGTGTATACACGCGTGGACACCGAAAATTGATGTGTGCCCACGGGCAATGACTAACCGTGTTGAAAGTGTGTTAGTAGGCGATATCGCGCGTGTGTATTAGTGCGTGGACTACGTCAGCAGCAGCACCACCGGTCGGACGGGATTTGCATAGCAAACAGATTGTCGCACTCCCAAGTGGATAAGTGAGCAGAAGAGAGATAGCTGAAAGAGCGGAGGAGACAAGTCGCGCTTAATATGGCACAGCGGCCGAAACTCATCGCGACGAAGCAAAGCTCGTCTTTCGCGTGTGAGTGTGCGTGCCACGCCAGCCAGACGGAGTGTTAAAGTGTAAACAAAAGCGTGATACGCATCGGCAATGTCCTCGGCTGCTGCCGATCCAGCCCAACTGCCAGAGCAAGTGGCGCTTTTTTGCGCCCGCAACATCGGTTGCCCCCACGTTGCCTTTCTTGGATTCGCACATATTTCACTTTACATATCTACAGTGTCGGGCGTCGATCTGTGAAAGTTTTTCCGTTCCTTTTAAATGCGCGCTTTTTTGACCGCACACCTTTGCCTATATCATAACGTGCTCCCGGCTGTTGTTGTTGCTATAACTTGCTGAATATTCAACACCGCAGATAGAAACAATTTTTCGTACTGGATCGAGTGCTCTGCTAACTCGTTACCGAGCACACCGTTTTCTCCAAAGGTTTTGACGTAACCAAAAAACAACAACAACAAAAAATGAATCACCCGTGGCTTTGCCCGCTTTGGAGAGCCTGCGTGAAGACCAAGTTACGCCGATGAAGTAACAAGTGAGCGGCAAAGCGGCGTTGCCATGAAGACAGGTGAACCACACTCTGCTTCTGTAAAGTTGCATGTATTTCAAACGGAGACAGAACATAACTCCTCGTTGTACACTAACAGCGGTGACTTCTGTTGTCCCTCCCGTTAGGATACACATTCGCATGCCAAAAACTAGTTTCCCCTTCGTACGATGTTCAAGTATGCTTCTACTTTCCTAAAAAAAAAGCAGACAGTCATATTAATCATCCAGTGTATTACGATTGAGAACTTATGCAAATGTTTCACCTTTTTTACATCAAAATTCGTGGCTTTTTCTGCGGAGCATGACTTGTGGGAACGTCCAGATGGTTTGGCGTATAAACTTTGTGGTATACATCGCGATGACTTTGAACGTCGATGCGACTTCCTTCATACCAAATTGTAATCGATGATAAACTCGGGTGTTTAGCATATTGAATATCGGTACAAAGATGATCCTCTGTTTAGTTTTAATGAATGACGATTTGAAAGCCAAATGCAAGAGACTCCGATGATTAATTCTTTATCTGACAAAAGAAATGCTCGGTCTGCTTAAAATATTCGCAATTGATCTGGGGTTTCCGACATTACATTCATATATACGAACAAAAAACTGAAAACATATTTTGAGCCTCACAAAAACAGCCCTCGAAAACATTTTGAAATAAAAAATCCATTCGTGAATTTTAGAATTTCAGCTCTGAATTATTTGTCACATGCACAATATTGTTTTCTTGTTGCATTGCGGCGTTTTGTTTTTTCAATGTCGCTCGTTTATAATTCAATAAAGAATACAAAAACTTAAACGCAACGCGGATTTTGAATTGGAATGTTTTTCTTTAAATGACACCAGTAACCACGTTACGAGCATCTTTGAGCTCGTTTTCTTTTGCATTCGTGATAATTATCACGAAATTGTTCTCCATGTGAAAGTTGAAGCATTTCCCTACTTGATTCAATAATGTAGTCATTATTTCCATCACAGAAGAAAAAATATACAATTAGACACATTACGCAAGGATGTAAACAAATGGAAAAACTTATTATTCCAACGGCAAAAAAGCAAGTGGTGCAGATTATGAAATTGTTGACTATGTTTTTATATGCGAACAATTTTTGTCAGGATTATATTCACAAAACAAATTGTATTTGATTTGGAACCTACGCAAGCTTTGCACATTCCAAACCTTCGGATTTAATTGTGCACTCTTGAATTACTCAATGTTATTTCAAGCGCACGCCCTTTCTGTAAACAGTTTAAGATTGTTTTCATTGTAATTTTATTTTTGATACGCCTAATCACAGCGACCGTCGGTATGCAAATATTTGCTTATTAAATTTTGCATGCACACTAATCACCAATTAAACCGTGAGATTGTTGGCATTTTCAAACCGTTAAAACAATATTACCAGAGTAGCAACCGAAAAAAAAATGGTTATACTATTTTTAACCATGTGACTGATTGTAACTAAATTAATTAATCTGAGCGTATCCATTTATTTTGCATTTCAGTATCGACAAAATGCAAAATTTGATCACAAACTTCAATCGCAAATCAAAAATGATAATCGTGAAACCGATGCAGCAAATCAGCGTATCACATTTTCCGAAAACTTGTTCATGTAAAAAATAAAGCTGTATAATTACTCTCGTGTCGAGTATCCTAATTAATCAGTTTAATCGCATTGAAGCGCGTTCGAATTCTTTGAATTGAACTGAAATTTTAAAGAAACAAAATTAATCAGTAAGCGATAGACGATTATATCCATCGTCGATCTTTATCTATAAATAATGATGTCATTATTTGTCACACTTGTGAAACACAAATGCCAAGTCCATTCAATATCTTGACATAACTATAATCCACCTCAAATTTTCACCGATGCTGTACATGAAACCCAACAGTACCGCATTTACACATTTTTCGGTACAATATTTTTTCTCATGCTTTCATGCGAGATGCAAAATTAGACCGTAATTACAGTTGGTAATCTATCAACTGAACTACTTGAATCCGTACCAACTAATAGCAAAGTATCTTTCTTGTAGCCATTTCAAACGTTTTCGTTTTGATTACAACTCAATCTCTGAACGTCTGTATCATTGCAGAAATGTAAATTTTCTTTCTCTGTTTAACGGTCGTTAATAATGTGTTGCCAATGCAAAAGTTTTATTGCCGCAGTATTAACCAACTGGGTGATGCTAATAATGAGCGAAAAGTCAAACAAAACGTCGCGATGTAATTTGGTTTCAACTAGCAAATTTCTAGTTGGAAAAATAAATCATCCCCGAAGTTCAGTGTATTACCCAGCCAAAACAGTCCAGCGCAATAATTAATCTGAAACATAAGAAATGCTCAGTATCACAGTTTTAATTACAAAGTTTCCAGATGTGTTAATTATATATAGATCACTATACTGAATTTCAAACAATTTTGGACATGTTTCTGTTTTGGAATAATTTATGCCGCAGCTCCAGTTCGACTTTGATCATAATAATAATGTTCATAATGAATATGTCACAACAAAGAGTATGCCCACTCGAAAGAAAGAACTGCTCTTCAATAGAAGGCAGAATCAATGTCACATTTAAGGCCCTTTCGTAGAATATTCCTCTTAAAAGAGAGAATATATAAAGTTGCCCGGAATTCTGTTCTTAAACGAGTATCTCAAAAAAGAACCGTTATAATAAACAAAAGGCCGCTATTGTCTAAATTGTAAAATATGTAATATAATGAAATCTGACATGTATTTACCAAAATCCAAGGACGCTCAAAGTGATAATAAATTCTCTGTCCAACACAAAAACGCCACTGAATACAAAGTAATTTTCTGTTAAAAAAAAGCCAACAGAATCCAACGAAAAAACCTCGGAATAAACTTGATTATTCAATCAAGCACTAAATGCTCCAAGTTAAAAAGATAACAATTGTCACGGTAATATAATAAAATATAAATAAATAATGCCGATATCAAAATGTTTTTCGACACGTTTCATAAACAATTATCCTCTTTCCGTGTTCATTTTAAAAATTGTTTTAAAATGGTTTATCACTGGGTAAAGACGGGGTAGAGAGGTATTAAAAAAATGTTCTCCCAGTGATGAAGAATGAGGTCGAATTCACCACCGTTGGTCATAAAATCTGCTCTACATACCTGCAAAAAAAGAGAACAACCGCATTAATAAACAGGCACGTAGATTTCCTAGTTGTGAGAACATAATCTAACTTTATATTAAGAGAAAAGGGAAGTTGAAACAAAGATCATTTGGGATCCTGTCACACCTGATTGTAAATGGAAATCAAAACATGCCTCGACTCTCGTTGGCGTAGAGAAACTCCAGCTCCAAGAGAAAACAATGGAAATTCCGTGGAGACACGTCCGTGAACGTCCTAGGGCATGTAGATGACGCACGGGGTGCGTGACCCAATCACCCGTTCACCGCCGGTCGGCGGCATTCCCAACCGTCCTGCCGAGCTTGCCCGAGCCGTACCGAGCTCGAGCGAATGTGTCGCGACGAATAGCATTGCACTCGCTTGCCTCCAAGGGTCCCTCCTGGAATCAAACAAAGGAGGGGAAACCCCTCGTTATTAAGATAAATACAAACACATGATACCTAATCAAACTTGCATCCAAAATCGCAATACCAATTTCAATAGATATTTTCGATGATTTAAATGAAAATAATAGAAAAACAAGATGTCAGCAGTGTTGACCTAGCCAAGGTCGACTTGATGAATTTTCAAAATTTCTGGGACTTTGTCCAGAAAAGCGTTCATCCTTCATGCAGTGGGATGCATCTGAAGAATTCATCTTCGACAGTGTCATATTTTTAGCGCGACGCTAAATAAATTTAGCATCAGCTGGCCGCGTTGTGAAAACGATACTGACCCTCGTCGATTCACAATGAACCGGCATTTCATAGTTCGTCATCGACAAAGGTCAAGCAAGATTCATAGCACGCCATCGAGAGATAAAAATGGAACTTTGAATTAACAATATAACGGGTTGTAAATGTTTCGCACCGCCACCTAAATGTCAGATCCAAATTAGCTCGTGGAGTTTTCCTGTGATGCTCTTGGATTCAGTCTCTCGTTTCATAATTCAGCAGCACGCTCGGTTCATTCAATTTGTAGGTTTTAATATCATTCGCTTTGAAGCTGCCGAACCCTCGAGATGCTTTTTCCCTTGTACACCCCAAAAGTGTACGACGCAAAAGACAAACGACGCTAAGCCGAATTGATTTCATCTAATCAATCTCTTCGACGGAATTCACCACATGACATGTCAACTTGAAATAATGGTGATACCGATCGCGGTGAATTTATTTTCACCGATGTTGAAAATTGATCAGTGAATATGTTTGCCATGAAGCGACAATCAGAGAGATAAAAGTTAGTGAAATTGACTAATATCATTTTAACTCGCAGTTCAATATTTTTGAATTTCACATCAGTAATATTGTAAATTACATCGTGTATGCGTTTGCTTTTCAACTAGTCTTTAATATTGGTCCGTCAAGGTGAAATGAAAAGCTGGTTTGTTTACAAAATAAACTCGAGGTCAGGGTGTCATACAACAATTGAATTTGTGACGTGAAATATATCAGACAAATCTTTTAATTTTATACGAATAGCTTAACGTATGAGGGTTAATGAAAAGAACTCTATAACCTCCTGACATTGACTCGTTTTTGTAAACAAACCAGCATTTCATATCATTTTCAGTATTAGCGTTGAAACATTACAAAATAACAACTTTCAAAATACTCTGATTAATTGAAAAATTGCAAAGCTAAATGAAAAAAAAAATGTGTACATTTCGTTTTATAGAGGATGGATAGAATTTCATAAAAAAGTCAAAAAATAAAACCAATCGGCTAACAAAATAGATTCAATTCGTAGAAAGATATTAATAAAAACTGAGTTGTAAATACCATACATCACACTGCTGTTTTTACAATGTTAATGAATAAAGACGTGTACAGTGCTCTTTTTTTCTTTATTCTGTAAAAGTCAATCAATTATTTTGCATCTCATTTTTGTATTGATAAGAATTCAGCTAATTAGATAAATTCTCTGCACTGTATGCGCCTTTAAGTCAATTTTATGAACAACTTTATGAGTAATTTATTTATTTGATATTGAACTATTTTAGCAAAGGCTCATAATTTTTTATGAAAAATTGTTCAATACATCAGAAAAAAAACCATCAAATTCGACGAATTCTTATCAATATGAATATAAAAAACTGAAAGTTTAATTAATAAAATCAAATTGCAATACGCTTCAAATGCGCACAGTATTTAATTAAAAAATGTATTAAATTATTTATTTAATTATTTATATTTTATTAGTATTTAATAAAAAAGATCAATACAAAAATAAAAAAAAAAATTATCAGAATAAAAATACCAATACAAAAAAGATGTGAAGGTTTGACAGCGTCTTGAATTTGACGTTTTCGTGTCACGCCTCGGCGATGCGTTCGCGTAAACGCCCCCGAAAAAAGTGCCCTATATGCGCCTTAAAAACAGCCGTTGAAATATAAACAAACATCGAAACGTAAACAAACTTCCTCCCCTCTGTCTGAAGACAAAAGTTTATTTTCAACATCTTACGAAATACTCAACAAAAGAAATTGTTCTAAATGTTAAAATGTGACAAAAATGATTGTAGGAAGAACAAAAATAACTTGCCTTGCTCCTCGTTTACCTAATTATACTTGTATCATCAGGGAATTTTCGGCGGCGTTTGGAATCTGCCCTCGGTATGAGTAGTAAAAGAAGTTGATCGAAAGCATTGGGAAATGATTCGACAAGGACGAGAGCTCTTTGGGATCTTTGGGCATGGGCGCAATCGTTTCTATAGCGTCGAAGAGCCGTGGTTTGTTTGAAAATACCCGTGGCTAGGTCAGAGACACTGGCGCGGGGAACCGGGATTCTAGGGTAGGGACGGGGCGCGGGGGCGGCGACGCGCGCCGGGCCAGCACACGCGTGTGAGTCACAGTTCGCGCGCGGGCTACACCGAGCGCCAGCAGCCGAGTTGCGGGAAGCTCCCGTAAGCGGCTCCGTGGCAGCACCGGTCCGACCGAGAGAGCGCGCGGCGTTTCGGTCGGTGGCGCTCAGTCTTGCGGCCACTTGCGGCGCGCTCGCTTATGTCACGTTTCGGTGTGCGTCAGTCGGTGCTCGCGGTCGTCAGTGCTCCCGTCAGCGGAATCGCCAGAACCGTTCAGAGGATTTCGAAATGAGCGAGCATGCCAGAGCGTAGCGCTTGCCCTGCACGATGCGCAACAGTGAGTGACGCCGACTTTTTCTTAGACGATATACAAAATCATTTCCGCGAACGTCTTGGGCTGGGTACTTTTCCACGTAGACACCACGAGTTTGTGACGTGCGGCCACCCCAGTTTGTTTTGACGTTTCAAACGACCGTGTGCTCCAATTCGACAGCCCGCTGTCTGTGCGCTGCTACGAAAATTCGATTATGATAGTTCTGTGCACGAGTTAAGAGAGGTTTGTTATCGTCCCACGCACCACTTTGCGTTCCCCGGTTGATCATTTTTCAAACTGCCTCTGCTGTATGGTATTTTTGTTTTTCCCCCAGTGACAAAGTGTGTGCCTACAGAATAGAAAACCGCGTGCATAATGCTACCTAAAAGAGATGCCAGACCGATGAGAAGAAACTTTTTTTTTGTTCGCAATAGCTCGGCGCGACACGTTTTGAAATGCACTAGCGTAATCAACGCGCTGTTACATAATCGCACGAGTGATTGTTGTCCTTTGTTTTCGTTTGTACACATGCCGTGACGTCCGTCGACTTATATTAGAAAAACCTCAGACTTTCAATGTCAAAATCATTGTTATTGTAAATAAAAAAACTGCCCCGAAAGCTCCACCGATAGAAACTCAAATTCTAAGAAAGACTTCAACATTATTTACAAAAATTTCAAACTATAATATTTTTGAACACTAAAAATAGACAATTTCGGTTCAATAACAAAGGGTTTTTTTTTTTTTTGTCTGCAGAGAAATTTGTGACTTTGAATATTTTTGACTGCAATTGTGCGGAGCGCGGATGAAAATTTCGCTATCAGATGGCCATAAATAATAAGCTGCGCGTCTCTCTGATAAGTGCAGATTCGTAACCGTCAAACGTTAATTCGGAGTCTCTAACTATGATTTCGCTTATGGATAACGTTATCTCAGATAAAAGGCAGCGCGGCTCAAATAAAGCAAAGGTCACCAACCGACAAACAGACCATTTTTCTTAGAATTATTAGCATACAAAGGCAAACAGTGTTAGGGACATTTTGTTTTACCTCCCGTCTCTCTTCTCTTTTTCGTCATTTTTCATCTATTTGAACTTGAAAAAGATTTCAGACTTTTGTTTGACTTGCACTCGAGTCAACACGCGAGCCCCAGGAAACATATTGCACGTGTCGGAAAATCTTGCGCGACCTTCGAATTCGACCAGTGACCTACTTCCCTGGCACGTTATTTATTTATTTTTTTCGGGCGCAATCTAATGGTTTCGTTCAGCACGGAGTTTCCAAGATCGCCGAACCAACTTTCGAGTCAAATCTCTGTTTGCTGCCATCAGACGAGCGTTATCTGTAAAACAGACTTTGTTTGTATTGTCCGGAATTAGTCGGGTGGTCAAAAAGAGAGAGAAAGAGAGTAGGAAAGGAAAAAGGGATGCCATTATGGTCGAAAGTCAAAAGTCTGAGGAATTGGGCGAGCTTTTCAACGAAGATTCGGCCTTCAGAAATGCAGAAGTAATTAAGCTGTAAAAATGATTCATCAAAGAGGAGGTCGAGGCTTTGAGCATGAGGGCTTTCGAAATTCCGTCGTGAGTTTTAAATGAACTATGAAAAGTGTATCGCAGACCCAAGCTCAGGCTGAAATAAAAAATTCGGCTGTTTTGTGATTAAGTTTGATCATTTTCATTGTTCCTCGTACATTAATTCTAATTTTTATTTATTTTTATTTCTTTTTCTGTTTTGCTTTGATGATAAAACTAACTTTCCAGTTCAACGAACAAATTCCACGAATTCATCACATGAAAATTAAATTTTCGTATTGAAACAAACATTACAAAATTATCCTCGAAGCATCCGAAAGTTTGAAACAAAAAAATATAAATGAAAATTTGGAACATTTGAAACAACAACACGAGCCATAAATAAATAATACATTCATTTAATGCATCGTTTCAAAATTGCGTGTCAATAAATTCAACTTGGCTGCCAAGTGGTCTGAGCGATGTGTCACAAGTGGTGGGCGGGATTCACTTTTTTTATGGTTTGGAATCGTTGATTGCATCGTTCACGGGAATCCTAGTTAAATTTATACTTGAATCAGAATCAATAATTCCGATATTAAAAATAGGGAAAAAAGAGAAGAATGTAACCGAACCGACGAACTTGAGAGAACTGTGGAGGATCGAACAAAAAGGCAAAGATAAATAAATAAAACGACAGGTCGTTCACTGGTAAACAGTCTCGATTGGGGCCGCGCTCCGAATCACGAGGTTCGATGTTAATGGCATTAGAGGTCGCGTGTTAATCAGATTCACTCATTACATATTTCATCGGGAAGAAAATAGGCCCGAATTAGCATACCTAAAACCAGTCCCAGTTCAAAAACCCGTCTTTTCCCTTTCGAAAAAAAAATAATAACTTTTCGGTCGTCCAGTGGCGTCATATTGGTCCTGCCAACGTTTTTATATTTTTTTCTTCTTTCTCAACCAGTACATAAATAGCTCGCACTAAAAATACGTGGCGCGACGACGGCGCCACAAAGTCGAGAGACACCGTGTGCACGAGGATGCCCAAACGACGCCACACGTTGCGCGCCTCTCCGCTCAGGGACGCGCACGCTTGCGATATCTCCAATATGAGTAGCGCGTCACTATCGCCCACGGCTATTTACGTCAAACCGTCTGCTGCAGCACAAAAATCGAATTTATAACGCCGTTTAGTAATCGCGTCAGCTTTTTCCTATCCTTCGGCTGCCTCGACTTTTATTCATCAGAGCCCGTTGCGCGTTACGCGATGACCTGTCCTGACCGAACAGTTGTATCAACTTTTGTTTGTCTTCCCCCTCCCCTCTCAATTGTTCTTACTCATTTTGCAACGCTTTGATTCTTCCCCCCTTATCGATTACTGAAAATAATTTTCAAAGGAACATTTTAATAGGATGAATAAAAATTAATAAAATCATTGAGTTGTTTAATTTTTTTCGATGGAATTTAAAAAATGGATACCCAGAAAAGCTATACAATTTCAGTCTTATCAAATTCAATCTCGACATTGAAAATAAACATTAATGAATTGCAGTTGAAAAACTGTCGGAAATAGAAGTTTTTTTTTTTCGTTATTTTTCTTTGTTTTTTGTAAATATTGTGATGTATCCAGTGAACGGATGAAAAATCATGAAAATCGTATTTTTGTTCCAATTAGTCATAAAAATATGCATGTTTTTGTATTGATAAAAAAATTTATTCAGAAGAGACTGAAAATATTGAACGTAAGAAGCCGAGATAACATTGTTTGATAAACAGTTTTGAGATGAGTCAATCTGGTTTTCTAAATTGGCCGCTCGAAATCTGGCGCGTTTGTTAATCACATATTGCGGTGCAAAGCGTTCGATTTCGTGGAAGTCAACGTAATTATTTTGTAAAGCGCTCTATCCACTCCTGACAAGCCGATTTATGCGGCTTCGATAAACAGCGCGACTCTTTTCGCAACCGTTCGAATTTATCACTACCGCGAAGCTACAATGAAGACTAACAAACTACGTCACAACGAGGGCTTATGAAAAGAAAAAGAATAAGACAAAAATATCACGAAATTCAAAGATTACCGAGTGATTTTAACTTATTACTTGATAGCTTCTGACAAAAAGTCATCAAGAGTGATTTTAATGAACCAAATATTATTTCTCGTTAATCTCATTGTTCCAATCTCAAAATAACGTCGAATCACGTGCCTGCTATCAAAATGCCTCAAAATCATCAGTAATTTACACAATTATCTTAATGGTGTTCCCGATTTAACTTTTTATATTTTAATTTTTGTTTTCGTTCATTCATTTCCTTGACAGTCGAACGTGAACATCGCCTCTGATACATTGATTCAAACTGAAAATGCCAGACTATCACATCTCTTTCAAGGATCTTTTAACATGCGTCCCCTCCGTTTTCCAACCAAGTTAGCAGCTCTGATCTCATCTCTTCTTACATTTTACAAAGCCTCGTATTTAAACAAGCAAAGCATAAATCTAACCAACTTCTTTTTATCTCTTTTTCAGAGACCCACGCTGTGGCGATGACCGATCCACAGTTATCAAACAGCAATGCAAACAACAACAACAATACGACGAACGCAAATAATAATAACGATGGAGAACCCAAGTACCTGCACAAGAAGTTTAAAAAAGTGGCGACGACGGAGGTGGCGACGAGGACTGTTGACGACAACGGACCCGTGGCCAACGACGTCCAGAAAGACTGCAAGGAAAACAGCAAGACTGAGCCGGAGCACGAGCCCGAGACCGAGACGGTGACCAATGAGACTGGCAAGAAGAACTACCTGTGCCCTTACTGCAAACTCTCATGCGCCAAGCCGAGCGTTCTTCAAAAGCACATAAGAGCACACACAAATGAACGCCCGTATCCCTGTTTACCTTGCGGCTTTGCCTTCAAAACAAAGTCGAATTTATACAAACACTGCAGATCTCGAGCGCATATCCTTAAGTTGGAAGAGGGTGACTCCAATAAGGTAAAAACATTAAAAAGTTGTTGCACCATATGTGTAACCATATGTGTTACATATATGTAACACTTACATAAAAAGTTCTTTATACTTTATATACGTCTATCAGTTATGAGTAAATGATAAAAAATAAATTATTTTAACATTTAAAGTGCTTGATAATTAATGGTTGGATGTATGTTTAAAATTTTTAGATTTCGGAAGACTCTGACATCAGTATGTCAGATAGCGCAAGCAATGGAACAGGCACGCCACCACCAGGTCTTAACTCAATCTCCAATTCGCTCACGTCAACACCAATCTCATCCAACTCAACAACCCCATTGGCAAAGACTGTGAAAACCGGTAAAATTTACAAGCCGAAGTTTCACACAGCCCTGCAGAATGTTGCCAATCAGGAGGACACTAATGTGAACTCGAGTTCATTCTCATCTAAGCCGAATCCGGAACAGGTTCAGGAGCACATCGATCGTATAATCACAGACAACCAGGCGATCGTCGAGGCCGTGGACCCGAGGCTTCACAAACTCATGTTGCGTCAGGCCGAGGCGAAGCAGGGCGAGCAACCGTTGAATCTGTCCACCGAGGAAACGCCTGCGGGATCGTCGCGAAAACGTGGCCATTCCGACAACTTGGCCCAACAGAACGGAAAGGACGGCGATATGCCGAACAGCGACCACGACGAGTCCGAGAGCGACAATTTTGTCTGTCCTGCATGCAATATTGCGTTTAGCAGTGCGGATAATCTTGGTGCTCACCAAAGGTAGCTTTTATACCATGAAAAACTGTTTCTTCTTTTCCAATCTCATTTGTATTTAATCGACTTAAAGTCTAATGCTGACTGAAAAATTTCGACATTAATTTCCAATCATTGAAAGCTTTTAATAAACATTATCTTACGAGATTATTTATTCTGTGAACTTGCACTTGTTCTTAAAGTTGAACAATTATTAAATGAGTCTCTTCGATGTGCTGTTTTAGGTTTTACTGTAAAGGCACTCCAGGATCCTGTCCTAGGAAAGCTAATTTCCACCTGGACCTGGAAAAGAGGGAGGACGCAGATGGGAAATCCGACTATTACAATGGTCTGCAACCTCTGCCCTCGCCCGGTCCTCTGCTCGGTAACACGCGATTGGTGGACGCATATGCTTCCTCGTCGCCGAAAAAACCGCGAACCGAGGCTGTTCCCACGTCATTGAGATCGCTCGAGGAATTGCCAAGTACCCACGGCCCAACTCGTTGCAGATGTTCGGCGGGGAGGTGCGCATCCTCGACCACTCGGGCGAAACCAAAACGATGCGCATCGATCCTTGTCAGGCGAAATCGCCGACGCCCGGCGAACAGAGCCAGCAGCATGGCAAGTGCCCGACGAGCTCGGGCACGACGTCGGTGCTGGTGCGGTCGGGTCTGCACTCCGGTGGCATGATGGTGCACAAATCGCCACTCGGCGACGGCACCGCTCCAAGTTCCTCCTCGATGACGCTGACCAACGCGCCCAAAATTTTGGCACCCATCGTACCCAACATATCAAAACCGAACCTCGCGCCCACGCTCTCCTGCTACAGCAACTACCTCGAGTCACACATCAACCCTCTCACCAGCATCACTGCCTACAACCCGCTTACCCTTCCGCAAGCAGGCATCGCGAGCATACTACACGCTGGAAAATACATACCATACGTTCCTGGTGAGATATATTCAAAGTTTCCATATTCGCCACAGGAAAAATGAGTTGTAAATTTACTACACTTGTAAACGTGAGCTTCTTCTTTTTGTTCGACGATTTTCGTTGTTGTTTTTTTTACATTTGTTTTTATAGTATTATATTTGAAGATATAGTATTATAAACTATACATGTTTCTATTCGCAGATTATGATTTCTGAGATGTTAATGTTGAAGTTCCTATACGCATGACAAACATGATAAAAGGTTTGTCTTTAAATTTGATCGAAGGTACGATCAATCTGAAAGCTGTGAATTTGTGTGAAAATATTTTACGAAATGTGGTTAATTTATTTTACAATTCTAGATTGTATACACGCGTTGAAATGATATTTCGAGACATTTTTTCTATTTGTTGTTATAAACTATTTGAATAGAATTGATGGGTCTGATGTATAGAATGTGTAGTAAATTTTACTTCGTATTTTTCTTCGTGTGGGCCGTGCTTTGGCCCTAGGCCAAAGAATGATTTGGGTGCTACATAAAAATGATGAGAAAGAATGCTGAAAGTTTGCAAACCTATAAGAAACTGCGCGAACTCGTTAACAAAATTCTAACGACTTTTTTTAATTTATAGAAGTTTTTTATTTATAAAACAAATGTTGTATCGGTTAGAAAAGTTTAATATTTAATGGTAGGAAAACGAACCGACAAATTTGTTTGAAGGTTCAGTAATTTATGAGTAATTTTTGTAATATAAGGTGTGATGTAATTTGGGAGGATCGAATCTTCTGAATATTTTATTATATTTATTAAAATTAATTATTTCCGACTTGTTTCGGTTAAGGTCAATTTGTTTAACGATTTTTTATTTACATGTGCGTGTTGAATTACAGTTGTTTAAAAAAAAATTCGTTGTTCCATGTGATAAATGACTGTTAGAATTTTTTAAGTGTACATATATACTATAAGGTAATAATTCATTTCCACTCCGTTTCAAACCGGAGACACACAGTTCAATATTGCGAAATTCATTCCTGTCAAGTTAACTTAAACAGTGATTTTATATGACAAAATAAAAACAAACAAATCAAATTATTTTTCTGATATTTTTTTTCTTTCAATACCTTTCCACCTTTTGACAAAGCACCCAAATCACCGGGATTTGAAAGTATACATAAACGTTTACATAACAGTTACAAAATCAAACGCTTGCAATCAAAATTGAATTGAATTTTTCTCGACGTTACTTTAGATTATTTTAAAAACAAAATATTAAAACAAGTTTAACTATAGATTGTTTTGCAGGCATGCCAGGTCCGCACAGTCTAACCGAGGCACCTGCCGTAGACATATCACCGAACCTCATAGGAGACCCGAACTACAAAGTAATGGCAGGTATGCCGGGTCTGCATGTAATGCCGCAACCGTTGGACCTCGCAAGTCCGGTGCCTAAAGTGCCCTCTGGGCAACCGCTGGACTTGGTTAGCCCGGCCAAGGAAGCCAAACAGGGCTTTCACGCCAACTCCGTCAGCAAACCAGAAGACAAAATTCCGACGCGCAATAACCACCACCGCTCGTCTGCTTCTCCGATCGAAGTCAACGCTCCAAAAAACTACAAACTACCAGGCACGCCTGAAGTCTGGGACAAACGTGATAGCTTCTATCGCGACCCAAATCCCAAGGTTGACTTGAACGGGATGTCCGGCGAAGCTCAAAGAACCAGTCCCTTTGCCAAGGCCGTTAAATTTAGTCCCAGGGTGGTTGCCTCGGAGAATCCCCGAAAAAGGCCGGCAAACTGGCCGATCGATGACGGGGAGAAAACGAAAAATGAGATGGAACTCGCGAAGACGGTTGAGAGTGGCGCGGTTGAGTCGTTCGACCGGGCGAAAACCCCGGAAGATATTTCCAAGATGGAAACCTCTACCAAGTTCCTGCGACCGACTTCGTTGCCACTGAAACCTGGCACTTTCGTTCCTAAGAAAAATCTTGGGATCACACCGACCTCGAATACTATCCCGCCGTTGATCAGTCCGGAAACTCCGCGACCTAAAAAGTCGTACGGACAGCTGTACCTGAATGGACACGCGTACACATACCTGGGCATGAAGTGCTCAACGAGACTGTTTTATTGTACGCTGAACAGGCCGCAACCTATGTACGTGCTCCATCAACATGGCCTGTCGATGTACTCGAACTGGAAGATCAACACAGAGAGTCCAATTGATTCGGAAATGGCCAATTACGATTCCAGGAATAGGCACTCTCGATACAGTTTGGCTACAATAAAATTGGAGTTCACGATGACGCACTCGTCGCACAGGCCCGCCACTCCAACGAGTCAGGCGAACAGTGTTCAGGAGAACGACAGTCAAGAGAAAACAAAGAAAGTTAAAATTTGCGACGGTGGCTTCGAGAGCAATGAGGACTACACCTATGTCAGGGGAAGAGGTCAGTTTGGTTTGGGCATTATAATTTTATTTACACCAAGTGGTTTTTCTTTCGGAGATGTAATTTGTAGTCTTTCATTTCTCAGGTCGTGGTCGGTACGTCTGCAACTCATGTGGTATTCGGTGCAAAAAACCGTCAATGTTAAAAAAACATATCAGAACTCATACAGACGTTAGGCCGTATACTTGTAAACATTGCTCATTCAGGTAATTTGCGAATTTAAATATTCCTAAAAATTAAAAATTATATGTAAATAGATAATTATAGATCATTTCTAGTTTTTCTTTTTAAGTTTTACAACTAAACTTTTTTTTCATTTTAGCTTCAAAACTAAAGGCAATCTGACCAAGCACATGAAATCCAAAGCTCACTACAAAAAGTGTGTCGAGCTGAACATTGTTCCAGTGCCAACGGTTGTAACCGACGATAATATCGACAAAGAAGCAATAGCTCGACTCACAGCTTGTGGGGAAAACGGTGAGGAATCGTCCGACGAGGACGAAGAGAGCGAGGGAGAAGAAAGTGAAGAGCAAGAGTCAGGAAACGAGGAGCAGGAAGCAGCACAGAGTCTGTTGAGCTTGTCTCAACCAAACGCGACTTTAAAAAACGTGCCGGGATTGCTGCCCAGTGGAAGACCCTTGTTCTATCCTTACCAACACAATCTATCTAGTTTCACAGCTTTGACCAGCAGCGTCACTTGTACGACCAGTCAGAGCACCACAAGCACCAGCTCGGTGCAAAGTACCACTGTGATTCAGAGCGATCACGCTAACAGATACTATTTCCCTTCAAGCAGAAACGCACCAGATGATTTGAAGACGAGTGTTTTGGCAGATGGAGAAGTTGAGGAAAAAATTGAGACTGGAGAAACGAGGAGTGTCACTGGGTCACAACCCATGGACTTAACTACGCGACAGGTCGTCGCTTCGCCGATTCCCCAAAGGGCCAAGCCAGCCGATATTTTGACACCTGTATCTGAGCCCGTGTTGTTGCAGACCATTGTACAGTCTATGGAGAGGTTGCCCATTCAAGGCAACAGGGAGTGGAAACCAGAAGCTCAAGAAGGCCACATGTTGCAAGCTTATCTAACCGAGAGACACGTTATGGACAGCAAGATCAAACAGCAGTATCGGGTGAGTTTACTTTCTCAGAATGAATTTACAATTCAATGTACAATTCAATTTACAATTCAAATTAGCTTTGGGATTTTGGTTGACGATGGTTTGAATTTCACAGGTCGGTAATTCGAAACCAGGCAAACCCGAAAAAGAAAAGGAATTGTACTTAAAACAATCTGCAACGATCTCGCGACCAAACGAGTTGAACGGTGTGATCACAGTTTCTTACACCAGTCAAACAAAGATGCATTCGACGTTTTACGATTCGCGATTGAAAAATCGGCCTGGGCCTGAGGATGCGAACTCAGAAGCGAAGGTGTATACCCAATTTGATCTCAAGCAGAAGAAGGAACCGCGGCTCGAGAACCCCAAGCCGCCGTTTTTCGAACGCTCAAACTATCCCGGTGACTTGACCCGTCCAGCAGAACTCGAACCGGCTAAAAAGTCGTACGGATTGCTGGTACCTGCCAATTGCCACCTGACCACTACCGCATCCCAGGATGCAAACTCGGAAAACCGGCCCAACCCGCCTGTCTCAATTCAGTCCGTGCACAGAATAGGTAACTCAGAGTACACCAAGGTCGTTCACAACGCGGAAGCGAGGAATTTGTATCGCCCAGACACGGCGACGAATTTCGGTTTGATGCCAAATCAAAATTCAATCGAAAGGACTGTCGCGGAGAGTGAAACGCCAAATGATGTTTCGCTTGCAATCAAGCACTCAGTGGCGAGAAAGATGGTTGTTGGTAGTCCAGGATTCAGACCAGAAACACCACCTGTGGTCAATAACAAACCCCAGGCAATCGTCAAGCCACACTTTCTCCAAAATTCAACTACACCTGCACCTAATTACGTTAGGTAAAAATTTGTTTTTGTTATTTGAAAATCAATTTGTAAAGTTGAACGTTAAAGTTTAAAACTTTGATCTTTAAGTTGTATGTTTGTGGTATGTAAATGTGTTTGTTTGCTTTGCAGTGTTACAGAAGACGGTCGGAGTGTGTGTGGAATTTGTAACAAAGTGTTCAGCAAATCTAGTCAGCTGAAGTTGCATATCAATATTCACTATTTCGAGCGGCCCTTTAAATGCGAGAGTTGTGGGGTGTCATTCCGAACAAAAGGTCACCTCACTAAGCACGAACGTTCCGTATCTCATCACAACAAAGTGAGCATCAGTTCTATTTAGATTTGAAAATCGATTTCGAACGAAATTGAACAGTCTATTAATGACAAATGGCATTTCAACTTCAGGTCAGCATGACGTCCACTTTTGGAACGGCGACTACGAGCAATCCAAGGCCGTTTAAATGCGGCGACTGCAAAGTTGCGTTTAGGATACATGGCCACCTAGCGAAACACTTACGTAGCAAGATGCACATAATGAGACTTGAGTGCTTGGGCAAACTACCCTTTGGCTGTTACGCTGAAATGGAGAGATCTGGTGTTAATTTGAATGATATTGATACTACTGACTGTGATAATAGTCTTACTAGTCTTCAGGTAAATACAATTTTTATATCTGTAAATAATATAATAAATACTTGAAGTTACGTAATATTTGTTAATTTCAAATTTAATTTGTTGTAGATGCTTGCACAAAGGATGTATGAAAATGATCCAAGCAAAGTAAAGTCATGGGATGCGGAAGCAAGTCGAAACCAAGCTGTGAGCGGAGGTGAAACGTCTTCCGACGAAGGTGAGGCGTTGCCATTGAACTCGCGTCTTTTCAACATGTCTGAGGAAAATTCAACAAACAGTCAATGCCCCACGTCTCCTGGAATAAACAACAGTCTGACTGAGAATGGAGATGTATCGTGCTCGGCAGTCAGATGTCAGATTTGCGCGATAAGTTTTCCAAGCTTGAGTGACCTACAGATGCATAACTTTGTAGAGCACAACAAAAAAGCCGACCAGGAAAATACTCAGAAGGATAAGCCATGCGAGAACACGTAGTGCCAAATTTGTATCGTATAACGAGTTTTGTTGATACGTTTAACTTTTGTTGTCGATCGCCAAGTTGACGCATTTACAAAATTTCGTCCGGTGATTATCACGTGACCGTTGTATACGAGTGAAAGGGCTCGTAGCATTTTGTAGTTAAAAAAAGCCAGTCCTTAAGTGGTGAGGTTCCAGGGTTGATTGTGCCAACATTTTTGGATTCTTTCATCTGATTCTTTCACACTGCAGAACTTGTTATTTGTTTTATTTCCATTATTACCCTGTCTGTTAAAGTGATCAAAATCATGAAAGATCCAACGATTTTGGAACATTTTTTTCGTAATTTATTCATTTTAATTTTTTTAATTTTATTTCTCAGTTTTACGATGTAGAGTAAAATTTAGTTTGAGCTATAGACTGGCATGTGATTCTGTATTTAAAGTGCAAATTTGCGTGCAAAACTTGAAGAGTATTCTATTATATAAATTAATATTATATATTAATTATTAATATGTAAAATGATTACAAATATTATATATATGGAAAACGTGTAAGTGTAAATATAAAAGATGGCATATGGATGAATATGCCTTCGCGGAGAATAGCGTTTAATGATATGTTGAAACAATTCAAAAGAAGAAAGTGAAAATGAGTTTGTTTATATTTATAGAGAGAAATTTGTAACGACCAAATTGTATCCAACCGAAGATTCATTTTTTCTTTTCAACGACACGTGGGTAGAGAATTGGAAAAAACAGGATCAGTTGTGCCACAATCGCACCGCGTATATTAGTTACCAAAGTCATACCGTGTTATAAAAGTTCCAACTTTTTTAGTTCTAACTATATTTTATTTCAAACAGAATCACTTAACATATAATGATCATATAATTTTTCTTATGGTTGTTTATGTTGTTAATGTAAACGCACTTTTAATTGACTAAATCATATAGTCAACATTATTACGGTTTTAGTTTTCATGAATTACAGAAAAGTATGATTGCAATTTTTTCAGTTCACTTACTGTCGGATCAATTTATTTTATGAAAAACTTATTTCGATTTCGTGCAATAAGTGCAATGTTTAAGATTTTTACTATTATATATTTTGACTTGCTATGATCAATGTATACCTGTCAAAAAGCATAATCAGCTGGACTTCTAATGAATTTGTCAATTTAATATCGGAATCATATTATTCTGACAGTCTTATTTTCGTCAAAACGTGATATAACATTTGGTTGAAAATTGTTTTATTATATAAATTGTGATTGCATTAAAATCTATGAAATGAAATGAATAGATGTACTTTTATAGTTACATGATTCTATGCTATGGCAACAAGCAGGTCGGATGAGATTTTGCTTAGATGGCAATGAGTATATCTTTGAATATCAACAATTTTAATTGAAAAGATCTCATCGTTTTTTGATAACATATCATTGTAGCAGAACAAATATCCAGCATTGAAAATTGTCACGTCTCATTGTACTTTTTATGATCTCAGATTGTAAGTGACAATTCAATGTCTCCCATTATTGATTTTTCTTTTTAACAATTGATTATTGTACCGGATTAGTTAGGAAGCCAAAAACCATTCTCAACAGCCAACTATTGTTCAAAACTTTATTAGAACGACGTTCAACGCTGCATTTTGAAATACAAAGATAAATGCAGCCCGGGTTAATAAAACCGCGTGTATACTACCTTCCGGCTGATCTGTACAAGATAACTTTTTGTGAGTTCGTAATTCTGCATTGTATATTTTTTCAAAAGGTTGTGCATAACAAAGCTACAGAGTTGCAAACTGTTGCCAAACGATATCACAGTAGATTAGATAAGTAGCGATCGGTGTAAAACAAAAATTAATACTGGCTCTATCAGACGATTCAATCATGAATTAATTGTGTATTTTCGAGCTTCCAATATAATTATGTATGCGTATTCAACCAAAGCCAAGCCAACTACTAAATGTTTGATTCAGAAAGTTATATGACGAAAACGATTTCCTTCTAATAGACAAATCACAGTTTTTACACCAACTTTTTACTCTTCCAATATTCTTAGACAAACTTTTTATAACTATATTGCAAATAATTCTAATAACTTTCGAATTTGACGTTTATTCATTTCACGCAAAAAGCGTTGGTAACTTTTTGTGTACTAAAACCGTGATTCTGATAAGGAAAGAAATTTTCTATTTCTCAAATAGGTTTATATCGAAGCAAAGATATTTATGTATACGATTGTATATACTAGATATATTTTCTAATGTCTTTTTTCGTCATTGTAACAGAGTATTCGATTAGCATCTAACTGAATACTGTTAACATATCAGCGTCTAACGATAAGAAACGTTTAGCATATGCATTCTAATGAGGACAGATTTTTATTTCGACGAATTTACATTGTTTAAAAGATTTGTACTTTACGAGTTATATTGTCTTCCAAGAATTTGAATTTTTGTGATATTAAGATGATACAAATCATAGAAAATTTCAAACACGTCTTTCATATTTTAAAATACAACTTTTGTGATACTAAAAGAAACATGCAAATCTCCAAGCTTGATTAAAGTTTCATTCTATCACGATAAAAGTATAAATTCATTTTTGGATTTATTGTAAACAAAAAACTATCCCTTAATCCATATCAAGACGTAAACATATTTTTTGTAGCTTTTTATGGACATGCGCAGCTTATACATTTTGATCAACTAGAATTTAAAATCTGATTCGTTCTTTCTTTTTCTGCGACTCAAAATTTCTACAAGTAATTCTAGTTGTTCAAAATTTAAATTGTTGGCTTGGCTACTTCCAAACACAGTATTAGAGTTTAACAGATTGGACAAACTATATTTGAGTTATTAATTTTTATCAGATTGATTTTATAAATCTAATGTATCATGTTCGTAAACAAATCCAAACATTACAAAATTACAAATGTACCTTTTTTCTGATATTTCTTATACCATTCTTATTGATTTTTATTGTTACAAATGCAAATCAAATGTCAGATTTTTTCATTTCATTTAAAAGTTAGATTGGATGAATACCGTTTTATTTTTATACTTCCAGTGATAACAAAATTGAATATCAGAAAAAAGTATAAAAAGTTTCATACATTTGATGTCTTCTAAAAACATTGCCAATAATTTGTCAGCGCTTTGCGACTCTCGATCCGTTTCTTCCTGACTCTACAACTTTGTTGGAAATGTAATTTATTTATTGTAAATAAAGAAGAGAGCATCGCCTAAATAAAATGTGTGATTACTTATTTCAAAACTTTTAGAAATCCAAAAAATTATAAAAATATTTCCTTTAGACGTAATGTGAAATATGTTAAAATGAATTCTTTATAGAAAATTTTAATGTAATTGGTTCTTTTAGATTATGTACGAAAAAACCAGTCTTATATTTTGTACTTAATTTTTATTTTACATCACATCTACAATTACATTAGAAAAGTTTATTATTAAATTACAGAGAAATGTACAGTTTTACAATGAATACAAAAACGCCGTTAGTCCTCTTCAACGTGCATCAAAAACGACAACTGCAACAAAAATTGAACAAATGTTTTAGTCTTACTAAAGATTCAATTAATTTATTGGGAGATATATAAATCTGTGGTGAATAGCAATAACCAGTTAAGTGTATATGTAATCCCTATGACGTTAACTGGTTATTCCAATTCACCACAGAAATATATTCTTGTAATAAATTATTTATGGTTACTCTAAATTGTTTTGGAAATGATTACTTACGACGTTTGGTGCGTTTTTTGTACATAATTCTGTATCCACATTCTCTGCATCTGATAGGATCTCTGGCACGTAATTCGTTTTCATGATGACACTCTAAAAAATAAGAAAGATTTAAATTAGAGAATCAAAACAAATTTATGTGAAATTATTTTTTTTTTTTCTTGGTTATGGCTGCGGTCAACTCTCAACAGAGGCTTTCCACATACCAATTACGAGACTACTATGTGAAATACATATGAAACTGAAATTTCCAGAATATAAACAAATCAAAGTTATGAGAAAGAACTGTATAATTGAGGTTATAAAATGCTTACCTCCACAAATGTACATCATTCCCTGTTTTGGAGTTGATTCTGTCCTGTTACTTGTATCCATGATTTCAACAATTTTGTTCAATTTGTAAAATTTATTTTTCACCTTATACAAATATTTTCAAATGCGGATTTCTTCGCCCGTCCCACTCACAAACAATGACGATAAATACGGTAGATAGCTTCGTTTTCTTCTTCTTCTTCCCTTTAGTGGCTATGAGAGTATACTTCTCTCGTACGCCAGGACCAAGACTATATGAGTCTAAGATGTGTAGTGTTGTATGTGTATGCTGGTAAGAACATCTGGACTGGAAGATAGCTTCGTTTTGACCGACCATCGACCATTACAAAACATTATAGATCATACTACCATAGGGAATTTTCGGAATAGGAACAACGTTACATTATTATCGAATGATAAAAACGACCGATAGATGGCGTTGGCTTCAGCTGCGCGAGTCATAGTCACTTTCCCCCATCGCCAGTTTCCCCCCAGCCAACTTCAGGTTGGTGTTTGGGAACGTAAGGTTACGTTAGGCTGGCCAGGGGGTTCAAACTTCGACAAATATGGCTACGGAATTTTAGTTCCGAAACAGGCTCGACAGAGCGAGATGGCGCTGCTGCGCATGACTGTCCAAACTCGTGCGCACGACCTAACCATAACTCAGTGGGCGTGTCAAGCCATTGTTTTGACAAGCACGTTAGTTTATTCGGTCAATAATAAAAATCGATAAAACATTGTTTATTGTTTATTTTCGAAGTGAAACAAACGTGAAGTGAACAAAATGGTGTGTTGT